>JANHFO010001154.1:53831-72527 GCA_032468095.1 Pareas carinatus | reverse complement strand
AGGGGGGGTTTCTCTTTCATCTTGGGGTTTTTATATTTTTTTTCTCTTTGTTTGTATCAATAAAACTCTTTTAATTAAAAAAAAAGAATGGTTAGCAGGACTTGGCTTGGGCCATCCAGGACCACAGCCCCTTTCTCTTCCCCACGCCACTCCAAACAGGACTTTAAAAATATTTCTGCTTTTTCTACCGCCCCACCACTTTCATGCTGGAAACATTTCTCCTTGACGCACCAAGACCCTTTGGACAGTGAGGCTCCGGGGTAGAAAATCAGATTTCAAAGCTGCCACCGTTCTCTGCACAGTTGCCCTAAGAGCACAATCAGGCAGTGAGGAATATATGAAGGAGTGCTTCCCTCTGCTGGCACCATACAGCAAACGAAGTAAAACAATCTCCTTTTCTTTTAAGGAAAAACATTGTTATATAAGCTTTACGGTACATTCCAACCTTCAGGAGATCATCTATTCCCCCAAATTAGAAGCAAACTTATATTACTGTATAAGGATAAAAATCCAACCAAACGCCTTGGATAACACCAAATTCATTTCTCTGTGACGGGGTTCACACGTTATACCAAGAGCCATTATCTCCTTAACCATAGTTTGTTGTATCTGTGACAGGGAGTCTGGCTTTACATAATTAGGCAATATTATGGCTTAGGGCAATGAATGTACGGATGCAGCTTTGGCGTGATGACGACACTCCTTGAACATGTATGCAGGAGGAGGTTTGTGTATCTTATCCCACCAACGTTGTACAAAACATCCACAGAATGGATAGAAACAATTTCCCTATTGAGTATCCTCAGGTCCAAGTTGTATTCAGAACCCTTAAGTCTAAGTTTCTCAAGGCTGGTCATTTGAAAATGTGTGGACCTTCAGGGAAGTCAACATGAAGTCGCTAAGGTTTGAGAAACACGGCTTAAACCCTTCAATTGCCCGAATGTTGTCTTTGCATGGATGCCCAGCTAATGCACACGATCTGCATATTAGCCGTAACTGACCTAGTTACGGGATGCAAACAGGAAACAACTTCTGCTCTGCTGGCAAAAATCCAACCTCTCCTCATTGATGGTCGGATGCTGTACATGCCTGAGGTCTAGCTAGCAATTTTCTCTTTGTAGGATCTCTTTCTGTGGAAGAGAGATCACAATGGAAGATCGGCCTTCTGGAGCAATGTTTCTCAATCCTAACAACCTTAAGATGTGTGAACTTCAACTCTCAGAGTTTTCAGGGTTGAAGTAAAGGTAAAAGGTAAAGGTTCCACCCATGCATGCAGGCCAGTGGGTCTGACTCTAGGGGGCAGTGCTCATCTCTGTTTCTAAGCCGAAGAGCCAGCACTGTCCAAAGACGCCCCCGTGGTCATGTGACCAGCATGACTAGACGCCAAAGACGCATGAAGCCCTGTTCCCTTCCCACCGAAGTGGTCCCTATTTTTCTACTCGCATTTTTACATGCTTTCAAACTGCTAGGTTGGCAGAAGCTGAGGCGAGTAATGGGAGCTCACCCCGTTACGCGGCGCTAGGGAAGTACACACATCCTAAAGTTGATAAGTTTGGACAACACTGCTCTAGGGAACGTTTTACTATGCAAGAGAACCCAAGCAATTGTACTCTTACTTTCTCCCTCTTTCCTTTAGGTTGACCTACACATTTCTTCAAAAATAAACAACATGAAATTCTTCTGCAAGGCACTGCTAGCCTTCTGGGTCCTATTTGAAGGTACTTTTGGACAAAAGGATGAAATCTGTCTTGGTAACATTGTCCCAAATTGTATCGCGATAACCCACCGGATACTCGAGATCTATCTCATCTAATTCTTCGTGGGTTGGGTTTCAAGTTGCTTGTTGACCAATTTCTCATTGGTGCTAACTATTGGAGCAGAATTTTTCAGCCTTGACAGCTCTAAGATGTGTGGACTTCAACTCTCGGCATTCTCAAAGTTGAAATCTGTATGTCTTAAAATTGCTAAGGGTGAAAAACACTGCTATAGAATATAATCCCTATGATGTTCCCTTTAGTTCTTTTTTTCCAGTAGTGTAAGGAAGAGGAATATAAAGAGTAAGGCAGGGGGTTATGGGTTTGGGTCATAACAGGAGAGAGATCTTGTGGAGGAAGTATGTGTCTTGGCAGAAATACTGTATTCTCCCCCTCCCAAAAAAAATTTATGTGACTGACAGAAGTCCTCCAACCTTGCCTCCTTGTTCATTATGGACAATTGGTGGCAACTGTTTTTCCTTCCAG
Source organism: Pareas carinatus (assembly GCA_032468095.1). NCBI lineage: Eukaryota > Metazoa > Chordata > Lepidosauria > Squamata > Pareidae > Pareas > Pareas carinatus. The sequence continues at coordinate 70,287 of JANHFO010001154.1, read as the reverse complement.
TAAGTGATGCCAGCATCAGGGGAAGGGAAACAGGAATTCCCCAGTCTCCACTCTGAAACTGTCTCCCATTAAATCGGTAGACCTAGCAACACTGTTCAGTCTTACTGCTGAGACACCCTCAGCCATGGAGGTAAATGATCTCAGGGGCCTTTCCTGCTGATTCAAAGACAGGTGAGATGCAGGTAACCCAGCCGTGAGGGAAGGCCCTGAAAGGGACCTCAAGACTATTTCTATTCACAGGAGAAATTCACCAGAAAGAAAAGGAAGGGAGACTTGGATGGTCATTTCTAGCTTATTATGTTTTCATCAACGAGCCATACCCCTATACCAGCTGGAGACCCAGACTGGGATTTGAACCTGGACTGGTTTTACTCGCTAGGCAGTCGCCTTGGCCATTTCACCACAGGTTCACCCTTTTGCTGACTTAGTCCAGGGAGTATTAGACTCTGCCTGCAACCACCCTAGTCTAGACGGAAGGGCAAATCTGAAACTGAACGTTTCATCCCTCTAATCAGGGACCACCAGGTGTCACTCTTCACATATGAGACTATCCCCAATCGTCATACCCAACAAGAGGGACCAGTGATCCCAATCAATATTGTACAAGGCAGCTTTTGGGTAAAGCACAAACTGCCAAATGGGTGAATGGTGCCACGTGGGGCAAACATGGAGAAAGAAACGGTCACGGCAGATAATGAGAAAACTCAAGGCCAGCCATAAAGCAGGGCAGTCAATCATCAACCATATGTTTTTCCCATGTCATTCATTGTGACTCCCTTCTGCCTCCTTTGCAAAGGGGTTTTGGCTGGACCGTGGAGCGCCTGGATGCCCGAACACATCACTGCCTTTGAGGGCACCTGTGTGGTGATCCCCTGTCGCTTCAGCTACCCAGAAGAGCTGCGTCCAGCAACCATCCATGGCATCTGGTACTTCAACAGCCCGTACCCCAAGAATTATCCCCCAGTGGTTTACAAATCCCGCACCAACATTGTCCACGAGAGCTACACTGGGCGCAGTCGACTGCTAGGAGAGCTGAATTTCCGCAACTGCACCCTGCAGATCTCCCGTCTCAGCCCTGAATTCACAGGGAAGTATTACTTTCGGGGAGACCTTGGTGGCTACAATCAATATACCTATCCAGAGCACTGCAACCTTGAGGTCATCAGTGAGTATCAATCAGCCAACGCTAGTGGGAAATACTGGTTCTAACTCTTGTTTGTAAAGGATAGAGTCTAAGCGGGCGAGCCCTTCCACCGAGTACGGGAATCAGCAGCAATTAAGGGATGTAGGAGGTTTCCCAAGAGATGATGCATCACTTTGTTTGAGTTTGCAAACTCAAACAGAAGCAATTCCCTAGCTATCTGCATTCAAGAAACAAAATGGTACTAGTCTGGTAAGAGTAAACAGAGATAAAATAAATCAGAATTCTCTGGGCATTTTGCCAGAGTTATAGTGAGTCCAATCTCCTTACAGAAGGAGCACATTAACAAGACCTGAACTTGGTAGATCCTTCTCCACAATGACACAATTTTAGCTCGCAAGGCTTATTTTAGTGTTCTCCAGAGAAGCTAATCTTTTATATTTTCAGAGTTCCTCTAACATTACAGTATCGGTTCCCAGTGTCTGATTTCGATTTAATGGCAGTTACCACTACTAAATACTACTAAAACTCTCATTGCATTTATCCATTTGTCTACATGTATCCTCGGGTTAAGCCCAAACTTTGCATTTTACTGCAACTATCTTTTGATCAAGCTATTTAAAATTGGCTAACTTAAAGAATGTGTTAAAAAAAGACCTGGTAACCCATTACTTCTGTGCGACTGAAATTTCCATGATGATCAGTTGTATTCATTAATTTGCAGCCCTTGCAGTGTCACCCATAGTAACATAATTGTCATTCTCATCACTCCCTGTCGGCTTCCCACCAGCAAAGTCAATGGGGAAGCTGGCAGGAAGTCAGAAGTCACTCCCATTGCTTCCCCCCACCTTCCTGTAGTCATTCTGTTTATTTGTTTAGGTAAGTAAATATTGACTTACTATTGAAGTTTGTTTGCCACTACATTTTTCTATTTATGATACATACTCTTCTAGATGCTCACAGGACTATTCGACTTTAGAGTTAAAAACTCAATAGTCTAAAATGTAATGCTCATTCTGGTCACATCAGACACTTTCTCCCAAAGGATGTTCTAACCAGTATTCCCCAACCTTTCTGGCATGGAGGGGGGGGAGGAATGTGCATGAGCGAGTGAGAAGCCATGATTGCACAAGGAGGGCTGTGTGCTTGCACATGCTGGCACACATGTAACAGCCCATCACTCACACGGCCCGGTTGCCAATAGCCCACAGCCCAGTAGTGGGTGGCGGCCAACAGGTTGGGGACCTCTGATCTCACCGGTCACTGGTTTGTCTGTGTTACGGTTGCTTTAAGAGCCCAAACAGTTGGTTTACCATATATGGATATAGACCATGATGAATCATGGCAATTACTAAGACCAGGATACTGATTACTATAAAGCAGGAAGTCAGAGAGCATTTCTCCCTCTCCATTGATGTATCTACGCTCCAGAGTTACTGTTTTATACGAGATTGATTGCTTGACTGTGTATGACTATTGGACTGTTAACTGATATTGAAGATTGGACTGTGCCTCTATCCTGTATATAAATACCTTTTATACCCTTTACATTCTCTCTGTGTGTGTGTGACACTGAGTTCATCGCTTCATCCTTGCACACTGCCTTTCTGTATTTGCACTGTCCTTGCAACTAAGGAAGCTCTTCTTATACCTAACATTCTGGCACAATCTAAATTGGAGAAGATAGGAGGGGGGAAGATTCCAATTTCCACGTATTCTCTGTCAATTTTTACTCCATAGACAAACCCACAATTGTGAACCCTCCAGAAGTGGTGGAGGGTTCAGAAGTAGAGCTGCGCTGTGCAGTGCCTGACAATTGTCCAGACATGAAACCTGTCATCACGTGGATGAACTATGAGAAGTTGGCCGAGCATTCGGTCTACGCACAAATAGAGGAAGAAGGCGGCACTTGGTCGCTCATCTCCATCCTCAAGTTCCTACCACTGCGCGAGAACCACGGACATGAGGTGGGCTGTAAAATCAACTACCCCAACACTACTTTTGAGTTTGATGGATCCTCGACCCTGGATGTCAAATGTGAGTTGGATGTTGATAAATAGCAAAGAATATAGAGTAATAGAGTTGGAGGTCTTCTAATCCAACCCCCTGTTTGAGCAGGAGACCCTGTATAATAATCCCCTTTCAGACAAATGGTCGTTCAGTCTCTTTTTTGAAAGCCTCCAATGTGGTCATAGGTCAGGACTGCCTTGCCTATTTGACAATGCCCAAGACCAGGAACGCAGTTCTGTTTTCCACTGAAAAGGTCTATAAAAGAAAGGCTTGTTTTTTCTAATGCAAAAGTGCATAATCTTAATTAGATGATATCCACTTCAAGCTTCTGCCGCAGGAAATTGCTTCCTATTCTGCATGGGTAAGAGGGATTCGTGATTAAGCTAGCACTTAATTCTGTGGTAATTAATAGATTCCTGGTCCCTGTGCAAAAAGAAGGGTTTTTTTTTTGTTCCCGATGTGATTTTAACGTATTCTTTTTCCTTCCTTATCGCCAAAGAGGATCTGATTTGCAAGTCACATTCCGCAAACATGCATATTTCATTTCTGAAGAGACCTCCTTCATCTTTAATCAATGTCACTTTCTCTTCTATGAGAAAACGAGGAACTGGGAATATATGATTTTTAAATGAAAACATGAGATCGAGTGCTAACAGCTTCTCGCTCATTGTCATTTTCCCTCTTAAATTGTGAATCTCCTTTTAGTTCACATACAAACAAAATAGCTAACCTAGCCAGGGAATAGAAATAGAATGGAGAGATAGAGATAGATAGAGAAATAGAGATAGAGATATCTATCCATATTTCTAAGGCTCTTACATTCTGATCATTTAATGGAAGAAAATAGCTCATATCCTGCTTTTGTTCACATATGGAACAAAGGGGGAAAGTACTAACCAGGGCGTGACCAAGAAAGTCAAGACAACAATAGTACTCAGTTCTCAGTAGTATACCTCTTCATAGTGCTCGACAGCCCTCTCTAAGCAGTTGACAGATGCATCCTATTGCCCCCAACAACCTGGGTCCCCATTTTACTGACCTTGGAAGGATGGAAGGCTGAGTCAACCATGACCTGGTCAGGATTGAAGGAATCGAACTCCTGGCAGTGAGCAGTTAGCTTCCAATACTGCATTCTAATCAATGCGCCACCACGGCAGCCATGATGATGATGATGATGATGCAATGCCCATAAAAGACAACAGGAAAAGTTTTGGTTGCTCTAGTATGTCTGGCTTTTTTTAACCATACCTGGCAAATACCCTTCTTACTACCTTGATCTGCCAGAGAGAGAGAACTGGATAGGCACCCAAAGCTGATCTCTTTATCTGTCCTTTGCAGACCCGCCCCGGATCCTGCAAGTGAACTCCTCCGTGGAAGTCCTACATGGTGCTCACGTGTTCTTGATGTGTATTGTGGACAGCAGTCCGACGGCCATGATCGCCTGGCTCCGAGAAGATGAAATTCTCCACGAGGACTTAGCTGGGAACCTCACGCTCTACCTCGACAATGTAACCCACCTGCAGGACGGCATCTACACTTGTGTGGCGGAGAACATTTATGGCAAAGACAACCACTCTCTTGCCTTGTCTGTGCTGTGTGAGTGCTAATCGAGGGCTATGGAGCAGATTTCCTGTTCTGGGATAAAGCCTATTGGTTTTGTGAATAAAATTTATTTGCCGCCCATCTAGTATCCAACGATTCTGGCAGTGAACGTAACTGGCCCAAGAATGAGTGAGCTCCAGTCCAAACGTCCAGAGTCCAGTCCTCACAGGATCTTGTGAGGTCGCCCTGTTCACACCGCCCTTCGGCCAGCCCTGCCTGGAACCCATTAATACTACCCAGGTTTTCTACGACTTCCTTTAACATTTGTGACCTTGGGTAGCATTAATGGGTTCCAGGTTATGCTTGCTGTCAGAGTCGTGGGATCCATTTTAAAGTTTAAAATGTAAAAATTAAGATGTAAGGGAAAAGTTGTGTTCTCAACTCTGGAGTTTACAGAGTTGGGTTTGTTTAGCTCCTTTTATCTTTTTCTTTTAAGTTTTTAAAAAAAGATTCATTAAGCCTATCGAAAGCATACCATGAGTATTTTACTGTGTGCGTGTGTGTGTTTGTGTGTGTGTAATTACAGCAGAGTTTCTCAACTGGCAACTTGAAGATGGGTGAACTTTGTCTCCCAGAATTCCCCAGCCAGCATGCTGCCAAATTTGAAAAACAATGAATTAGAGAATTACACATCCAGATGTACTATGGATATTTCAATGCCATCACTGTTTCCATTTCTTTGTTTCTATATAACATGTTGAAACTGACCGGCGATCATCTTTATATGCTTAGAAACCTTGAAAAATGTAAGAATCTCAGCTAAGTGCCCTCAACAGTTAACCAAAGGGAAAGCAATTTAAAACATAAATAAGAAACGGAATTTAAACAGAATTTTTTTTTCTGGGGGTCCACATGTTAGCCACAGACCCTTGGCTTTCCATATAGTAGATGTATAGATAACCCTGAGTTTGAAGGAAGAATAACCTGATATAAATCAAGTTTCAACATTGCTAAGTCTTTCAAAGGGCGTCCTTTGAAACCATTCTGGGATGAGGAATCTGCTCTTAGCTGGGGTGACCGTTTGCACCATGTTTTGGTTAAAAAAGAAAAGAACGTTATGTTCCTCTTGAATTGTCTCCCTGCAGATGCTCCTTGGAAACCAGTAGTTAATGGATCGATGGTGGCCATTGAGGGAGAGCCCTTAACTATCTCCTGCAGCTCACAGAGCAGCCCTGAGCCAACGATCACCATCTTCAAGGACAAGAAGGCATTAGCCATGGGGGTCTACCAAAGCCAGGTGGAGCTGGAGTTTGAATCTGTGTCGCACGAGGATGACGGTGAATACTGGTGCACAGCAGAGAACCAGTTTGGCCAGAGTAGCACGGCCTTCAATCTCACCGTTGAATGTAAGCCCTGGCCTTTGTGCGCTGAAAGCCCTTGTTGAGTTCTAAAATTTAAAATTTAGAATTGAGTTCTAAAGATCTCAAGCATGTTTTGGGATTGGGCGGAGTGTGGTAGGGCATCATTCGCTTTGAATGCAGAAGCAGAATGCAGAGCTATGAGCTCTGATCTTTCCAGGAAAGATCCTTTCCTAAATCTTTGGAGAACCGTTGGCAGTCAATTTGGATAAAGGTGAAGAACTGGCTACTTCTTCCTCTATATTATTGTGTACCTGGAGCTATGCCTCTCCTCATTTATTCTTCTTTCCCTTCCTGCATTTGTTGGAAGTAGACATCTCAAGAGTGTGGGCCCAACCCCTTTCTCTGTTCTATGACTTTGCATAAGTAGAGGCGCTTCCATAGAGAGGGATGTCTACAGTCCAATAGAGCTGTTAAGAGACACAGTAGCGCAGGGTTTAGAATGCAATATTGCAGGCTGACTCTGCTCCCTGCTAGGCGTTCGATCCTGACCGGCTCAAGCTTGACTCCGCCTTCCATCCTTCTGATGGAAAGCTTAAACTGAAGACCCAGATTTTTGGGGGGCGATGTGATGACATTTGTTAGTCACTTAGTGAAGCCATAAATAAGTCTAAGTGGTCTTGTTACCTCGACTTTCTTGACCACACCCTGATTAGTACTTTTCCCCCTTTATTTTCCCTATGTGAACAAAAGCAGAATTTGAGCTATTTTATTCCAATGATGAGGGTAAACCGCTTAGAGAGGGCTGCAAAGCATATAAATCTTAAGTGCGATTGCTATTGACATTAGTTCGTGACTGCCCTTCAGCCTCTTCTGTTTCTCCACAGTTGCTCCCCGTATTCTTCCGGACTCCAAGTGCACAGCCGCTCGGGATACAGTGAAATGCATCTGCGCGGCCAAAGCCAACCCAGAAGCTATGATCACTTTTGAGCTGCCCACTCGCAATGTGACGGTCAATGAGACTGACCGGGAGTTTGTGTATTCCCAGAAAACGGGCTACATTGTCACCAGCATCCTGACTGTCCAGAGGGAAGTTGACTCTCAGCTTTACATAGTCTGCTCTGCCCGGAATCTCTACGGGACCAAGAACCAGCAGCTCCAGTTCCATCACTCCAGTGAGAGTCCCTGCAGGCAAACACCACCTCTGAACCCTCTGGTGTTCTTCCTAATCTACCGGGTCACAGGCCTTCTATGACAGCCTCTCCAGAGCTACCATCAAGGGCCAGCCTTACTAGTTGTCTGTCAAGGCACTCACACCAACCGTTGGCCCACTGCAAAGCCAGCAGCCCCCTGATCTTCCTGAGTCTCCCCCTTGGTGGTGCTCTTTCCAATTCAGTTGCCCTCTTCAAGTGTCAAGGCAACGACGACTACAAAGGAACCACAGCTTTTGCTTACCTTCCTGTCTCCCTCCGGACAGGAATATGAATTAAACCTAGTGTTAGCAGTCAAAGTGTTGGAAAAAAAATTGGTCCGCTTTAGTCTGGGGGAAAAACCCAATTAAAATAAAACCATTAAATGAAACAATTAACTTTCAAATATCGTATTTCCAATGTCACCTATGAGTGAGACACCAAACGTGATTATCTTAGGACAACCTAAGCTACCACCATTAAGTGGCAAGGGAAAAAATATTTTCATTATGCTGTATTGGGTGAAGCAAGAACCTCTTGAGTGTATAAACTACTCTGTTTCCTCGAAAATAAGACCTAAGCAGAAAATGAGCCCTAGCATGATTCTTCAGGATGCTCATAATATAAGCCCTACCCCTCAAAATAAGCCCCAGTTAAGATCCTCAGCCAAACGGATGCATTTAGTACTGTATTTTCCCCCAACTGTAAAATAAGCCCTAATGCACCTTTTGGAGCAAAAATTAATATGACCCAGTCTTATTTTCAAGGAAATACGGTAGCAGAGAGAGGCAGACAAGAGTCATGGAAAGCAGCAAAAAACTCACACATCGCAGTCATGTCACTGCAGAATATCGTAACCAGGCAAAAATGCGAGCTAGTTGCCAAGCGTCCAATATGGGATCATGTGACTCTTGGGGAGGGGTGGAGCTTCAAGGATGAGTCATAGGTAGCTTTTCGGTCATAGCTTTGAGCAGTTGTTAAACAACTAGTTATTAAACAAGGACTACCTGTATTAAATCCCTTTGAGTCTCTTCTAATTTTCAATCCCTCCATTCTTTTGTGCAGGAGATCCACTTTCCATTGAAGCCTTGCTTTTTGCGACAGGGAACTTGTGTTGGTGCAATGTATGAACCAACCTTTGTTCCTGGTTGATGTTCCGCCGCCATCTTGCCTTTTTTTTAGATGGTTTCTCTTTGCATTCACTTTCAAACCTTTCCGTTGACCCATGTCTTCCTTTCTTCCAGACAGTCTGATGTGGGCAAAAGTTGGACCGGTGGGAGCTGTTGTGGCTTTTGCCATACTCATAGCTGTGGTGTGCTACGTCAGCCAGGCCAGGAAAAAGTAAGTTTTGGGATCCGGAGAAATCCAAGGCCAGATTTCTTCGGTTGACGCCCAGCTGATAATGGCTTTTCTTATGGCTTTGAGATCCAAACGCAGGGAAGGGTTTCCAATGTAGTGGATTGCCGGTCAGGATTTGTGAGCACACTAAATCAAGGGGGTAGCTTGGGATCCACAGTATACACAACCATCAATACTCAACTTTGCATTACGCCAGTGTTTCTCAAACATAGCAACTTGAAGATATGTGGACTTCAACTCCCAGAATTCCCCAGCCAGCTATGCTAGCTGGGGAATTCTGGGAGTTGAAGTCCACATATCTTCAAGTTGCCAAGGCTGAGAAACAATGCACTAAGTCATAGTTAATGCTTCATTAACTATATTTTTAGTGTATTATCTGAATCAAAGAGCGAAGCGATGAATATATGTAAGCTCATCCTTAATGAGCAGCCCATATTAATTTCCGGATTCAAAACCTCGACTTACAATCACATTTGACCCCCACAATTTCGATCGCAAGTTGTGATGTCCACAAAATGGGTCACCATGTGAACCCATGCAATTCTATGCCATTTTTCGCAGCCGTTGTAAAGCAAACCCCATGGTCATTAAGCGAATGGGGGAGAGGGGTTTGGGCCAGAAACCAGAAATAAACACTGATCTCCAGCAAAAGCATTACAAATCGCAGTTGTGACACAGGACACTGAAAATTGCCCTACATGGACGCTGGTTGTGGCCAAGCTGAGGGAGACAGACGCAGGTCACGTCTTTGACCCATTTTCAGGATATGTTATAACTTTGAAATGTCACTAAGCGGCCAGTCCTATATCGAAGACTGCCCATTTTAGGCTGTTCTAAGTCTTATATTATTGAGGCAGTTAATATTGCTATTGTAATTATTTTCATTTCCCCAGAAAAAGCAATGAAAATCCTGGCTTTGGGCAAACAGAAAACCCTCCTGTTGTCTACAGCGGAGACTACAGAACTCCCGGCAATCTGGAAAAATCAGAGGTACCACTGACTAGAATTAAATTGCTTTTGTTAGGACTGCATTGATGGGTCCCTTTCCTGCAATACACACCACCTCTCTCACACCATCTCTTCTCTGCCTCTCTTTGACTGCTGAGAGTCACAACGGGCTGTAACGTGCTTCTGCCTTTAGGCGGAATCCATTCTCATCTTTTCAGGAAAGAAAAGGCAAGTAAACTCCTCTCAGCTCAGTATTTTAGAACAAGGCAAACTGCAAACCTTTTTTAGGGGAGCAGGATGGATGGTTTCCACAGTGGATAAAGACGCTGAGTTTGTCCATCAGAAGGTCGACAGTTCGGCAGTTCGAATCCCCAGCACCACACAACAGAGTGAGCTCTCTTGTGACTCGCCCCAGCTTCTGCCAACCTAGCAGTTCGCAAGCATGTAAAAATGCAAGTAGAAAAATAGGCACCACCTCAGTGGGAAGGTAATAGCACTCCCTGCGCCTGAGGTATTCAGTCAGGCCAGCCACATGACCACAGGGACGTCTTCGGACAGCGCTGGCTCTTTGGTTTAGAAAGGGAGATGATCACTGCCCCTAGAGTCGGCTACGACTAGCACCCATGTGTGGAGAGAACCTTTACCTTTACATTTTACAGGAAATTGCCCTTAGACCCACCCATGGAAAATGCCTTTCCAAAAGTTGATTTGTTTTGGATATGGTCAGAGAGGGAATACTTTTTCAAATTGAAACAGGCCAGAAGCACCAGCATGAAGATGGCGAGTGAGACCTCACCGAAACATTGCCAAGAAACTTGCAATCTTACAGGGAAAAAACCTGAGCATGCTCAAACCTACATAACATATATATATATATACACAATACCAAAACTGTTTCAGTAGAGAGTAGACATAACTGGTACAAATGAACACAGCGACGCAGCAGAGAGCCAAACTGGGAACACACACAGGTGCACACAGTCGCAGGAGAAAGAACTACAAGCTGAGCCACGCCCAGACCTTTATATAGCAATCACTAAACAGTCCCCATTGACTGACTTCTATCCACGCAGATATTCCAGACCATGAATACTCTGACAGCACGCCCCCTTACAGACCTCTTAGGAATGGAGTGAGGTCCACGGTAAACAGTTTAAGGTTGAGGTTTTGAGGGCTTGAGGATGTAACAACAGCGTCAGGTAGGGAATTCCAGGCACTGACCCCTCTGTTGCTAAAGTCGTATTTTCCGCAATCGAGTCTGGAGTGGTTCACTTTGAGTTTGTACCTATTGTTAGCCCATGTATTATTGTATTTGAAACTGAAGTAGTCGTTGACAGGTAGAACAATGTAGCAGACAATTTTGTGTACTAAGCTTAGTCTGCTGGCCTACTGATTTCAGCAGAGAGAAAAAGCAAGAGCAGAGCCAAAACATGACCTTGACAGAACAAAACAGGATAAGAAGCTCAAATGGACATTCTGCCCTACATCACTCTGTCATGGCCGGGACCTATTCCACAAAGATCCTACAGTTCCAATCTCTCTCCCTGACTTAGCTATACTTTATGGCACCCCAAAGTCACTTCTTGGCAGGGTTGAGTTTGCCCAAGTTGCCCTTGCTCCCTTTGAGTTCTTAGTGACTACTCTTCCTTTTCTAATAGTCTAAAGAGATCTGTTCCCTGGAAAGCCACTGACCTGGCCAAGTAAGTATGGACTTCCCTGTCCATGTGTAACATTGTCATCCTTTCATTGCCTCCTCCCCCTTTTTCCACACATGAAGAATCTGTGCATGTTTTTATGGGCTTTTATGTTCAGGAATCTAAATGTCTTGTCTGGGGAAAGAAGCTAAGCAAGGTTGGCTTGGGTTATGTATTTGGAAGGGACACCTCCAGGGGATTCCAGGGCTATAGGCTTGATTAAGAGTTGGAAAAGCATCTCAGAAGACCATTTCTGAACTGGTAGCAAGGAAACCTCATGGACACTTCCATGATGTCAACAGGAGTCAAGGTAGTTGCAAAGGAGATGATACCTTTAAAAAGAACTTCAGGAGGCTGAGAACGCACTGAAATATACTGTATAACAAGCACTTTTAAAAAAATATCCTGGTTAGAAACAAAGCCTAGAGAGAAATTAATAGGAAATTCAGAGAAAGAGTCACCAGAAAACTGGTTCGTGGTTTTCATTCTGGGTGTTTAGAAAAAACAGATTCTGCTACAGTAAGGCTGATTAATTTTTTTTTATTTTTTTTGCCACTTAGAGACCACATCTTTTTTCCATGTTATTATTTTTAGTTCAAAAAAACCTGCCAGGCATATGGTAGTAACATCTCTGGAAAAGGCACCGCCAGATTTTTCTTCTCTGCTTTTTCACTTTTGAGGGGGGAGATATTTTTCAGAGAAAAATAGACGTCTTAAGTCTGTTAAAGGCTTAACCCAGCTATTTTGCTTGTCATTTTGCTCTGTTGCACAAGTAGGGAATCAGCAGTGAATAGCACTTCGATTAGATTTTATTTTAATTTTTTTGCATGCATTTCCCATGAGTATAATTTGAAAGCAAAGTCTATCCTGGCTAAAAGTATTTCCAACTTGAAAAATTCAGCCTTTGACATGGCCTGTCTTGCATTTAACAGCTGTCATGTCTGTATACATTTCACAAGCAGTTCCAAAAGCAGCTATTGAATGTCTCGTGTGACAATATGTTTCTGTCAAATCTATTTGTCTTGTGTCTGAATATCTGAAATATTCAGATATTTCTGAAAAAAACTGGGAGATAGTTCTGTCGGATTTCTGTGGTGTCTGTCATCGTAACCTTCCTGGTGAAATTATGTTGCAACTATTAGTGGAGCTTGCTTAAGTATTTGCATGTAAGTGGACATTTGCCATTTGTGGTCTACATAGCTACATAGCATTCTGTCCCATATTTCTACCCTCTCGGATCTTGCAGAGATACGCAACTTGTCTCCTCACCCCAGATGTTGCTGAAGTACACCTCTTAACATCCCGTAGCATTGTTCCTGCTGGCCAGGACCACCGGGAGCTGTCCTCAGCAATATCTGGAAAACTCACTTTGATCCTATGGGAATAAACCAAATTATGTAACTCAAGAGAGTGAGCTGCCACAAGCAATAACCTGATCTTATTTGTTTGCTCACCTCTTCCACCACTACCACCTCCACCTCCTCCTCCTCTTCCAGTACGGGCGCTGTGACAAACGGCTGTTGAACAAGCGTGAGGACCTGGGGATTGATTATGCCAACATAGACTTCACCAAATTGTCCACCAAGGACAGCTACACCCTGACGGAGGAGTTGGCTGAATACGCTGAGATCCGAGTCAAGTGAGCCTCTTCTCATCATGGCCTTTCCTCCCACTGGAACTATAGTAGTTGAAGGAAACCCCAAGCCGTCACACCATCACTGAGCTGGCCGTCCATCATCTCTCAGGGGACTCCACACTATCCACTGTTTTTCATATCCTGATGTTCACACTCCAAAATGTGGAGTGGACTTTCATTTCCTGGGGAGTACATACTGAAGATCACACTAACACCGATTAGGGTTCCCCTTTTCTCTTACACACACACAAACCTCACAAGTAAACGCTTGTCCCTTTTGGAGAGCCAACAGGTTAGTTTCAGGATGGCAAGAGGGCAGCTCTTTCTACTTCTGCAGTGATAAAACGCTAAATTTGGGGTACTTATTCTAATCTGCTAGCAAACGATCAAAGTAGCACATGATTCCAGGTCATAATCATAAGGATAAAATTGACAAATCCAGAATAGCTATGGCCTTAGGTATCCACCTATCTAATATGGTTCCGTGAAAGAGGTTGTATTTGTATGAGAAGTGAATGGATTTGTTTTCACCACAAAACCCAGCAGTCTCGATTCTTCTCATCAAGGCTGATGAACATAGAGATAGTTGCCTCTCTACCTGCCCAATTTTCACTTCCCATTCGAGATTCAAGTGGCAGAAATCAAATTCTAGATCATATGCCTCAATAACTCTACATCTTTGTCTTTAATGGGTTTTTTTTTAAAAAAAGAAAGCAGGGAACGGTTCAGGCACATGTTGTTTATTTCTACATGTTAGACAGCTGACATTTATCTCCCTGTTCCAAGTTCAGCATCACAGATTTCGGGTTTTAAAAAAAGTAATGAGATGGCTGAAAACATCACCTTGTGAATTCCAGCACCTACCAGCTATGATTGAAGAAATATAAAGCCTGCTCAGCTACTGTCCTTTTGACATAGCCATGGTTGGGTGGCTCTAGAAGACGCTATGAATTACTAGCATGGAAATGACCTGTGATTCATTGTCAAGCCATTTTTACCAGATCTGCTTAGATCCAATTTTACATTACCTATATCTGTTAAGTAGAGGACTAACTTGTGTTTCCTAGAATATATGCTCTGTTTCATCAAGAGTTTCCTTCTGCACCCATAATAGTCCCCGGTGATACATTCCTGTTGTTGTTAGCATGACTAATGAAAGTGCTGTGTGTTTTGCCGAGCAACTGGATATTGTATTCTGTAGCATCCACTTCGTTCTGTCTGCAGCTTTGCCTTTTTGAGAAAAAGTGCCCTTTCCAATAAGTAAACTTGTTGGGCAAAAGATCTTCTCTTTCCTCCACTTGTTCAACCTCAGGAAAACAGAAGGCTGATCTTTGATGTTTTAAATCCAACCCAAATCCCATTGATTCTGATGACACTGGAAGGTTGTGGAAGAAACATCTTGGATCCTTCATTTTCTGCTGAAGACCTATGATTATATTGAAAACCTTGACTGTTCATCCTCATGGTCCTATAGTAAAGCTTCCTAATCATAAAGCAGTTTTACCTACATAATAAGTGGTGAGCTTCACTTGACATGTTCAAGTTGGGAAGGATATAGTTTGAAAACCAGCACTGATCAAGAGGTTGAGCTTGATGTTTTAAATGGCCCCTTCCAACTCCATGATGCTATGACCGCTATTGATTAGATTTCCGCTTGGGGTAAAGAGAAATTGAAAAGTTAAAAAGCTGTGATAAGCAGTCGCCCAGATGTGACTGTTACATGTTGCATGTTACGGGCATAAACATGTTAAGTTCTCCAAAGTTTTTAAGTCCATGAAGAAAGCTTCACAAGCATTCCAAACCTGCCCATAACTTGATGTTTTGGTGAGACCTAATAAAAAGGTGGTTCTTAGTGATTTTTGGAGAAACAGAGACTGTTATCAGCCAAAAGATGAAATCAAAGAATCTAGTAAGCATTTTTCCTTTTTATTTTTCCATTCCTTTCTTTACATCAGTGGCTTACCAACAACTGTCAGTGAAAAGAGGCGAAACAACTAGGATTTCAAGCATCTGAAGCTTTTCGTGTTATTTAAAAATAATCTCAGGAAAAGTTTTTACTGCTTGGAAAGTCCCCGGGTCTATTGTTGCATTGGAGTAAATGTTTACAGAATCAAATTCCTCCTTTGGTTTGGTTTTTAAATCAAGTCCCCATCTGTTCCAGGACACACATATCCTGTGTTTTTGTACTGTACAGAAAAAGATACTGCATTTTGCTGATTAAGCAACAGTTGAATCATTGTTTTAAAAAGTTGTCAAAGTTGGGAATTCATGAAACCCAGCTTTGAAGGAACCCCCATCGCTGACTTCATGCGATGGCGTTCCAGTTGGTGTTTGTGAAGAAAAGCCCCAAAGCTGTAATTTTCAGCTGGCAAGCTAATTCCTATCTCCTAACAAGAGTAATATTTAACATTGAAAAGCACAGATGATTTTGTTAGAGGTTGAGGTTGTGGGGTAAAAAGTTGGGATCTAAAAACATGATCTAGAGATCTGGCTGTTTTGTCAAGGATCACTTCAGCTGATCTCAGTGAAAGAAACACATTAAGTCAAGCATGAGGAAAACTGTAGCACTCCACATAGTTAGACTGAACCTACCAGCCCTAGTTGCTACAGCCAGTGGTCAGGAATGCTGGGAGTTGATGTTCTATAATCTTTCGGAAAGTGATAAACCACTGCCCTTGGTACTTTGGTACTCAACTGCTTTGAAATTCATTTAATTTAGTACTCAATACATTTTGACGAAAACATTTTTGTCCAGTACTCATTTGTTTGGTACTCAATGCACAAGCTAGAATTTGTCAGTGTCGGCTGCCTTGTGACTCACTACATTATTCCTTATGGGGAAAATGTGTTTGGTACTCATCATTTTTGGTACTCACCACACCTCCCATAAGCAATTAACAATGGTACTGAAGCACCGCTGTATTTCGAATGCAGCTCAGGAGCAACAATTGAGAATAAGTCTCAATGAACAGGATGGTCCTTATTTCAAAAAGAGATAGGATTCTGTTGGTGAGGTATTAGATCGCTTTGATAGGTCGTTCTAGTGGTGGAAGTATATCTTTAAGATTGATCAGAGTAAAACAGAATTTTCCCATGAGTAAGACAGAGCAGTCACCCAAAATATGGTGAGTGGTTGAAGCAACAACTATTGATCGGGCTGGAGGAACTTTTCCACTTCTGATCAAACAGGTTCTGCAGAGTTTTGGACCTGTGAAGACTGGAGAAACTGCTTCTCAAAGGCAAGAGCAGGATGAAGTATCTGAAAATGATCCCCCGCCTTGGTATCTGAAATCCTTTGTACTAGTCCTGCTGGATCAGGCTTAGGGTCATCTAGTTCAGAGGTTTTCAATCTGTGGTCGGTGGCACGTTGCCACTGGGGTCCGCAGACAGGTCAAGAAAAATGTGAAAAAAGCAATATACATGAATTGTCAATTAGTAAGTGGTTGAATTTGTGAGAATGGGATCCGCCATGTAGCAAGGACATGTTTTTGGCTCTTCAGCTTGAAAAAGGTTGAAAACCTCTGATCTAGTGGATTGAATTCCTTCCTTCCTTCCTTCCCTCCCTCCTTCTTTCCTTC
>JANHFO010001154.1:0-10823 GCA_032468095.1 Pareas carinatus | reverse complement strand
AGAGAGAATGAGAGTGGGGAGAGAGAGAGGGGGAAAGGGAGAGGGAGGGAGGGAGGGAGGGGGAGAGGGAGGGAGGGGGAGACAGAGAGAGAGAGACTGCTCTGTGGCCAATATTTCTTTACTGTCAATCCACCTTCAGTATTGGCGGTGGACACAATAGCCAGTAATTTTCAACATACAGAAAGCATAGGTGGTCCTCAACGCACGACCACGATCGAGTCCAAAATTCCTTAGTCTAGTGAGGTTCCCCCCCCATTTTACCACCTTTCTTGCCACGTTTTTTTTAAGTGAATCACTGCAGTTGTTTAGTTAGGAACATGGCTGTTAAGTCAGTCTTTTTACTTGCCACAAGGTCGCAAAAAGAGGATCAGGTGGCCCTGGAAGACTGCAACGGTCATAAATATAGGCCGGTTGTCATGCGTCTTCGAGTTGTGATCATGTATAGGGACGCTGCAGTGATGGCAGGCACGGAAAATCCCTTTTCCCAGTGCTGCTGTAGCTTCGGTCACCAAATGGTTGTTAAGTTGAGGACGATCTGTACAGGGAACCTCATATACCAGGAGTGCCTGTAGCCCGCAAAACCACGTCTGCTGCAATTTAATTACCTTCTGCAACCCAGAGATGTACAGTCCTGCACTTATTCTTGTGAATATTTTTTCCTCTCCAACGCAATCCACGCCCCCACGTCTCTGTTCTAGAACTCCCCATCTTTTTGTACTTGTCTTCTGTGTATTAAAAGTTGTGCTGTGGTTTAACTGGCGAAGCTCTGTGGATTTGATGGGTGAGTCACAGGAACGCAAGGGGGGTGGGGAAAACACCCCTGAAGGAATGGGGAGGGGAGGGGAGCATCTGCGAGTGTGCAAGGACCAACATGGAGGACACCATCAAATCCTGCAAGGAACAGACGTCAGCCAGATTTTGTGACACAAGGAGGGAACGGTGGATTTTTGTGATGCCGGACCCGTCATTTTGGCCTCATCAAGACGCTGCTAGAGAGGAGCCTATGCACTGACCTCGTAATAGCAATAGCACTTAGATTCAAAGAAGCAGTCCTCGACTTATGACAATTGAGCCCAGAATTTATATTGCTAAGTGAGAAATTGGTTAAGTGACTTAGGTCCCATTTTACGATTTTTTTTTGCCACATTGGTTAAGTGAATAGCTGCCGTATTAGGAACACGGTTGTTAAGTGAATCGGCGTTCCCCGTTGACTTTTGCTTGTCAGATGGCCGCAAAAGATGGGTCCTATGATTCCTGGACGCGACAACCGTCATAAATATCAACCGGCTGCCAAGCATCGAAATTGAAAATCGCGTGAGCAATGGGGATGCTCCAACGGTGTGAGAAACAGTTATACATTTTCAGTGCTGTTGTGACTTCAAACAGTCACTAAGTGAACTTGTAATTCGAGGACTACCTGAATACCAGTTCATGGTGGTTTACAGCAGAGGTCTCCAACCTTGGACCCTTTATGGCTTGTGGACTTCAGTTCCCAGAATTCCCCAGCCAACACCGGATTCCCGTGTTGAAAAACTGGTTTAAAGATATAACCTCAGTTGGTAGGAAGGGACTAAAAATTGTAGAAACCTCTACCTAGGGATTTTGGGAAGGCTTACATAGACATAATCTCAGTCCGCGTTTGCATCGTACAGAAAAGCAAGAGTTGTGGGCCATGTGTAGTCAAGAAAGCAGACCTGACTCAAATTTTCACAACGAAGAATCTCCCAAGTTTGTTCACAAATGGCTGGCTCAAAGAAGAGAGATGCCACCTCTCTCAGCGGAGATCTGGAGAAAACCACCTTATTTGGGGACTTGCAAAAATCAGGAACTGTATTCTGGTTTTGTTTATTTAAAAAAAACATGTACGCTAGACTCTAGTCTCTCCCCCTATATCTGAACATCTTCTGAAACAGTTTCACATTGAAGAGCTAGTTCAGCACAAAGGAAATGTTTGAGCTTTCTGTAATCTTTCAACCTCTTCCACCTCCTGCCCGCTGATTTGTTTGGTCAATGGAATTTCATCTGTCTGAACAGCTGCTGCCTGCCCCCATAAATCTCCTCTCCAATTAGGGTCAAAACTCCTGCTTTTCCAAGCTTCTCCCATCTGCTTCCTGCTCTTTGGCTGTTTTTCCTGTTTGCTCAGCTCCAGGATAATACAAACACCTCCTCTAAAGACATGCAGGACACAAAGAGAAAGAACAATGCAGCAGCCACAGCTGGGGGGGGGAGGCTGCTTCCCTTCTGATCCCCACCCTCTCAGAAAGCTTCCCTTTTCACTGAAAACAACAAACATTTTCAATGGTTTAGCATTTCACCGACAGAGGCAAACCAAACTGACAAGTCTGCATTTAACTAAACCTTAATTCACACTTCCTGCCCCCCCCCTCAGTGTTTCTCTTGGAAGGTGCAGAAGGATTGCGGCCATTTTTGTATCCATTTCGAACCGACCCTTCCTCAGCATCTAACTCTTTTAACTAGGCGTGCCAAGCTAAGGATACCCAGAGTCAACAGCACAGCTAACACGTGACAGCTGGAAAATAGAAAAAAAAAACGAGGGGGTTACAGAACCAATGGCATTTCCCGACATTCCCTGTGTGCAATGCACACTGCTCAAAGCTACAGGCGTTAATAGATCCCTGCCGCTTTCGTACCACTTACTAAGCTCCATATGGTTTGTCCGATTGTGCATTGGCATGCTCTGTTAAACGAGTCATGGTGCTTCAGTGTGCTATGTGAAATAGGTCCCAATATGAACTTAGCAGGAAGAATAGTCTTTGTGTATTCTGACCATTTGAGCAGTCCAAGGGTTTTTACAAAACAATTCAGATAACATTACTCACCAATATGCTAATTTTAGCTGGCTGCAAACCGCCCTGAGTCCGTCAGGAGAAGGGCGGTATATAAATGTAATAAAATGAAATGAAATGTATAACAGGCAAAGGGTACGGAGGAAAACATTCTACTACGGGGTAATCGGAGTATTCTGGAAAGGAGTCAACAATACTTGGAAGTAGGCTCATACTGGAGTCAACTCAAATCCAAACACAGCTTTGGGACACTCCAGAAATAATGTTTTGCAAACTTCTAGGATCAATATGAAAGTTTTGTTCTGGTCATCTCTGGTCCAGGACCCTGCTTCCTGCAGAGGGTGACCAGACTGCACTGGGAAGTCTACAAGTGGGACTCGAAAGGCCAGCAAACTCTTTGCCTTGACTTCTCCAACAATCGACTGTCTCTGGATTAATAAAATGTGTAAGCATACTCTTACCACCACGACCACCCGGAAAACCAAAGTAGCCACAAGATGGCGAGATGCTTTAGGTAAGGGAAAGATAACAAGGATAACAATGTAATTTAAAAAAGAAAAGCATAAATTTATTGACTCGGCATAAAAGGATTTCCCCTTCAAAACACACCCAGAAGACTGCACGTTGTGGTGCCTTGCTATCAAACCAGGAATGCCAGTTAGTCTGGGGGGAAAGGGTGCAAACCCACAATGCCTCCATGCACATAAGCCTCAGGCCGGTGGGGAGGGGGCATTCTGCTATCCCGAGCCCCTCTGCTCTGCCCAAATTCTCAAAATCCGCATCTTCTCCAGCAGACCCAGAGCTCAGTTCCTCAGCTTATGGTGATGGTTGAAGCACAGCCCTGGCGGTTGCCGTCCCGTTACCTGAGGCCCAGCTTTTTTTTCTCTTTCTGCTTCTTGCGCACAATGTCGATATTGCGGTCCTTCCACATGCTCTTGCGCAGTTTAATGGGCCGGCTGCCCACGTATTTTCCTGCCGCAAAGGAACAAGAAACGGTGTGAATGCGGGGAAGTTTCATAAGACGCCCGTCTGCTGAAGCCAGGAATTAAGCCCAAATCCTGTCATCCTGGGATGAAAGTACCACTAATATCTAAAGGCAACTATAAGGGAGACTGAAGCCCATCATTAACTAGAGCAGAGGTCTCCAACCTTGGTTCCTTTAAGGCTTGTGGACTTCAACTCCCAGAACTGGAAGTTGAATCTGCTTCTCCACTTCAATGAGACTTGAGCAGGATATATCCTCTCGGAATGAGACGGGCACCTCTACCCTCACTGTCAGCAAACGGGGACCTCGTACTCACCATTCATTTCTCGCATGGCACGGACATAATCGTTGGGGTCTTTGAAGCTGACAAAGCCGTAGCCTTTGGTTTTGCCAGTGCGCTTGTCCCGGATGACTTTGGCCTTTAGGAAAGACGGGTAGCGGCTGAAGGCACGGGCAAGGATGTCGTCGTTCACCTCGTTGCCCAAATCTCCGCAGAAAATCCGGAAATCATCTAGGAAGGAAGGAAGGATAATGCAGCGTCTTTGATTAGTCCTTTAGACCAGTGGTCGCCAACCTGTGGGCCGGGGACCACTGGTGGTCCGTGAGAAAGGTTTGGTGGTCTGTACGAAAATATGGCAATTATTTGAATTTTTTTTGTATAACAGTACGGTTCTTGCTCCTTAGAGGCACACGAGGCTGAGCTGCCTCCAGGGCTCAGAATTCGCCGAAAGCGCTTCCAAAGCGCCTCTCAGCTGGCCGAAAGTGCACAAATTCCGAGCCAGATCTTTGCAGGTGCTCCTGGCTGCAGGCAGCTTGGCAGGCTGCACCTTTGAAAGGAGAGTACGCCTTTTCTGTGCTCCAGGCTCGCCAGGGGCTCTAAAAATGAATGGATGCTAGTTGGATGCTCACCAGGGTCCCATTCAAGAAGGCTGGGGTCCTCCCAGCAGGTCCCAGCAGCGGTACGAATGCAACGCTTTAGCTTCTCCTGCTTTGTCTTCTTCTTGTCTTCAGGCGTGCTCTCCATGACCGGCTAGGGGGCAAAGAGGAACAGGTCAATTACTTTAACTTATGTTGAAGAACACATCTGAAACTGTAGGCTGTCCTTGGCCCAGCAGACTAGAGAATAAAGAACTCGTTTTTTTAAAAAAAAAACAGACACACTTTCTCACTGCTGTTTCTCACAAACCTCTATCTATCTCAGGTCATTCATTGCAACTCCTGACCCTCCCAGGCTCATTCACGCTATACAATGAAACGACGATTAGTCAATCTAAGGATTTAGCATCTGGGGAATTAAAGCATTCCCTCCACATCTTGTTAGTTGGCATTTCTCTAGCTAGTCTAAGAACAGGAAGCCTAATACAGGAAGGATGCTTCTCACAACCAAAAAGGTCCTTATGTCCTCACACACCACCCGTTCCTGGAGCGTATTAATAAGTACATGTGCCGGTGGCCTTTTGAGTTCAACCACTTGGACTTTCCAAGTTTTTAAAGTTTGGCTTTTGAAACCAATGGGGTTCACTCGTTTTATTTCTTTTACATTTTTTTTAAAATTTTCAAAGAGTAAAAGATAAAAACAAAACCAAAGTTTTTAACAAAAGAACTGAAGTTAAGCAATATAATAATGACTTCCAATCTTCTTTTATAACAGATATTACAATTTTGTGGCCCCATCCACGTCTTACCATATTGTACAAGTCCCTTCAGTCCCCTGATATAGTTCACGCTTGATGCTAAGTCAGCGGTGGTTCTCCAGACAGCTTTCATACCTAAAGCAGGACTAGAACTCACAGCCTCCTGGTTTTTAGTCCAGCTCCTTAATCTGCTACATCAAGCTGGCTCACTCCAAGAAGTTGGGCGAAGGTGGCTTGTATCTCTTCTCGCTCCTCATTCCCTCCCTCCCAGTAATACTTAGCTTTCCACAGCTTTGAAGAAAAACATACAAATAAGGCAATCTACTTCCAAGAGGAAACTACTCACTGCCTCTACAACGAAATGAATGCCGCTTATTACCTCTACGGGAACAAATCCAGCATCTGCTCCCCGGGGGCGCTTCCCTCGTGATGGTGCCAGGTCATGCCCACGCAGCGATGGCAACACCCGAGAGTCCATGACCGGGACAGGATCTGCTTCTGGCATACTTGGGCCTATCACTGGCTCCTCAGTCCCAGCCGGTTCTTTCTCCTCCACCACAGGTGGCGGAGGCTCTCGGTGTTCCTCCTGCAGAAGCAGAAGGAAGAGGTCAGTGACGCGCAGGAGCCAGGAGAAGCACTGACTGGAGACCCCAAGTTGTTTCCCTCCTTAAAGGGAAACCTATCACAAAACCTATCATAAAAATGTATCGTGTGGCACGAGGAAGGGGTTTTGTGACATGGTTGTACTTTATAACATGACGACATGAATGTACTTTACGATTATGAATGTATTTTATGATTAAGATCGCAGTTTGTTGATTGCAGCTTATATGTACATGACAAGATGAATTTGCTTTATCACTATGAATGGATCTTACGATTATATGTACATGACAAGATGAGTGTGCTTTATGATTATGAATGGATCTTATGATTATAATCACAGTTTGCTTATTGTGTGTATGTAGGTATAGAGCGTGTACACCGGAGACAAAGTCCTTGTGTGTCCAGACACACTTGGCCGATAAATTCTGATTCTGAAGGTGAAGAAGTTGGAAAGGAGAATGGACACAGGTGCAAATCTAACCAGATTCACTAACCTCTTGTTTTTTCACTGGTGGAGAAGAATAGACCGTAGGAGCCGCCTGGATGACTGTGGGGTTGACTTTTGGAGGAGCCACCACTGGCCGAGGAACAGACACCAGTGGAGCCAAAGGGCCAACAGGAATGCCTGGCCCCACCTGGTCAAGGAGCAGCAGAACACAGTCACAATATGCTTCGCAAACTCTTGTTTTAAAAAATAAAATGTAACCAAAAAGAAAAAAACAAGTATATCGAGACACGGTATAAAGAGAAAAAATATATACAAAGATAATTAAACTGTAGAAGAAATATTTTTAACTTTAAAAAAACCCCAAAGTTAATGCATTTAAGGAGCTATAGTTAAAACATCCAATGCCATTCAAGTCTTAAATAGCAGACTAAATCTTGAGTGAGGGGAATTATACTCAGATTTCCTAGTGTTAGTTTAAAAAAAACAACAATTCACATGTAGAGAATATAAAAGTGATGCTCTTGTGAGGTGAGTAGCCATATAAATATAAGCTACACCAATGAATGCATCTGCAGTTCCTTTGTAAAAAATACAGTGTCACTCTGTGACTATAAACAGAGTTTAGAAAGAGGACTGTCTGTTCTACATCTTTGGCTCTTATAATTTATACTGACAAACCTCTTCATACAATTCTAGACCCACCTTATAACTGGTCTCAAAACCTAGCATGCATCATGCTACTCTTTCTGTTCTTAAAGCGAAAGACACTTACTGGGGGACCAGATCTCATTGGTCCTATGTTCCCAAGGGGTGGGCCAGGTGCTCTCTGCATTGGTGGGCCCATCATTATTGGGGGGCCTTGAGGGCCTGGCATTGGGGGCCCTACCATGGGCTGGTGATGCGGTGGGCGCATCGCCATAGGCCGAGGACCACCTAAAAAAAAAGACAGTGGTAGAAAAAGATAGGCTCTCGCCATTTACTGTGTTTAAAAAGTAAAAGGGAAGCTTACCTGCCCGCTGTAAGACATGAGGCACAAAGGTCGGACGAAGAATGGGAGGACGTTGTGGGGGAACAGCTGGAAGGAAAGAGATGCTTTGAAAACTCCTTCTGAAGCAAATGGCTTCTTGTCTACAAGTAATTTCTTCCCCCATGTCATCAGCCTGCTAAATAACTAACTTACACAACACCGTTAAATTATCTAGAACGCATATTACAGTCTCATCTTTCCTATTACCTACTTTATGACAATGACTGTAATCACAGTTTGTTTATTGCATGTATGTAGGTATAGACCATGGACACCAGAAACAAATTCCTTGTGTGTCCAGACACTCTTGGCCAATAAATTCTGACTCTGATTTTCTTAGCCTGCCCGAGGAGTGGAAAATTCAACTCTTCCTGCAGCTCACTGAGATTTTATTGGGAACAGAGAATAGGGTTGCTCAGTTTTGACATCTATTTGGTTCCAAAGTGAGGTAAAGAGGAGGAAGAGTGGGGCCTGTCCCTCTGGCACTAGCCTGATCATTCCCTTGCAAGCATTTCTGTCTCGCTTTTTGTAATCATTTTACCATAAATCAACAATTGATGTAGAATGCCTGGACAACAGAACTGCCAGGTAGGTTAGAGGAAATGTTAAACTCCTCAAGTAGAAAATAGTGTACTTGCCCTACACAGTTTGGCTTATGTTATCATCTATGGCACTAAAGAGACGCTCTTTTGCATCCTCTCTAATCTGTTCAAAGACTCAATTTGTAATGCTGTTTATTACCTTAAAACCCCTACATGGGTCATTCCCAAACCAAGTTTCTGCCAATGTGCTGGAGTACAATAATCAGATCCCTCAGCTCACATAATCAAAATGGCTGAAATTACAGAAACTGTAGTCCAACAGACCTAGACCTAGTCAAGGAAAACTATCATAAACGACTTGGGACCAAGATGCTTTAAAAAAAAGTCCATCCTGTTGGATCAACTGAAGAGGCCTATTAGACATGTTCCACCTTAGTCGCAATTGTTGAGAATCTCTGCTTCATTTCAAATACACCATCTCTGCCTTTAACCTGACCCACATTTTAAAACCAGATGTTTCAGCTGCATTAACAGCACAGGATATTCTTGAACGTTGCTGTTTTCAGCTCTTAGTTTGATTTATCCTAATTTATCCTAATTCTTTTTTTTTCTTTTGGTATTTTCTTTAATCAATATTTTGGAGACAATATTCTAAGAATTAAATTAAAGAGTTTCTCGAGTACAGTAAAATATATTGCAGTGAGACACCTCTATTCTTTCAGAAATAAATGTCTTTCTCCCTTTCAAAGACACCAGTGAAGTTACTGTGGAGGCAGGAAGATGATTGCTTAGCCAAATACTTTGGGACCAATCATACCTGGGCCTACAAATGGCACCGGAGGAGCCACAATAGGAGCAACAACTGTGGCAGCTGCTGCTGCTCGGGCATCCAAGCTTTGCTGGACCTAGAAGGCAGGAAGATAATAGAATGAAAGACCAGATGATAGTAAAATAAACTCAGTTGTCATGCACAAAAAACTGCAATGTCAAAGTCAATCTAGTACTGATTTAATAATTCCACTTAAAACATTCTAACAAACTGCTCACCTGTTGATAAGTGTTAGTAGCAATGATGGGTCGGATGACGGAAACAGGGGGCACTGCAGATCCCGCTGGCACTGCTAGGGCACCTGGCACAGTTTCTACCACAGGAGCAACATTAGGCAGAGAGACAGGAGCTCCGAGCACTTCCTGCTCGAACCTGGAAGTAGACAGTATTACATTAGTAGACATATTACATTTTTGAACATTCAAACACTTGACTCAACAGCAATTAGAATCAGTTGTTTGACTTTATTCCCTGATTAGATTTATATTCCTTCCTTAAAGGGTACAAAGAAACCAACATAAAATTCCCACTAAACTATGAAATTCAATGAGTGGTCCAATCACTATCAGTCAGCTTGACTTATTTCATAGGAAGGACAATATTAACATCACATTTTTAAAAAGCTACTTACATATTCCAGGTGGTTAATAAGTTTTGAAAATTAAATCAATAATGGAAAGTTAGACTATCAACACAATAAAAGCAGGCAATTCTTAAAGCCAGTTACCAACAGCAACAAAAATAACTCTGATATTCTTCACCCACTTGAATGTATAATATCCAGAAATAAAGAAAGTCTGGGATAATCTACAATTTCTAGGCGCAAATATATCCATTCCATTTTAACTCTATGGATTCCCCCGCCCCAACTCTTAATTAAAACATCTCAGCTGAAAACTGCCTTAACCAAATTGCAGCTATCACAGGAGCCAAGTTGGACAATAGATGATATTATCTCTCACACACAGATACCCACAATGTGTTATATATAGATACAATTCTGAATATCTCTAGAGACAAAATGTCAGACAGAAAGACAGAGAGATTTTGAGCCTTTATCTAAATTGGGGAAAACTAAGGATAAATAGAGAGTTTATCTAAGCTGTTGTAGAAAAAAATAAGTATAAAGAAGACCAAACTAATGAGAATAGGCAAAACACGCAGGGCTTCTTAGAATTGGCAGTAAAGATATGGAAGTGATGGAGACCTTCTGCCTTTTAACATCAATAATCAACAGTAAAGGAACAAGAAACCAAGAAACATGCCACAGATTAGCATCTGGCAGACCAACTATAAAGGCTCTGGAAAAGATATCCAAGTGCCGTGATACAGCTATACTTTCAAAGATCAGCTCAGAATCATGCTAGCTCCATAGTATTCCCTGTGACTCCCTAATGAAGCAGGATAGGAAAACTCTTGGCCTTGGACAGACAACAAACCAATGGATCATTGAACAAATTAATTCAAGCTCAGATTATCCTACTTTGGATATATTATGCAAAGACCCTGAAAAAGGCTTTAATGCTGACAATACTATCTTATGTCTAAGTATATTTTATTTATTATGATATCTAAGTATATTTACCCATGTAGTACGGCTGTATTTTTATCCTTCTCATGTGTTCCACAACCTTCTTATTGGTATGATTATTACTTTGATATTATGATCATTACTTTGTTTGGCATGTACATTTGAGAGCTTATGCACTATAGGCTTGTGTGTCCTTGTGTGTCTTTCACACTTGGCCCATAAAGTATTCCTTCCTTCCATCCACCCCTATGTTTCCGATATTTGGGGCTGCACTTGTACAAGAGCACAAGAAAACAACCAGCAATATTCACCTACCAATTAATGCTGACATCCCTAATGCTACAAAAAAACAGGCTCTGCTCTAGACACCCACCTATTAGGAGAGCTATAAACTTAATGCAGAAGGACTTCGAT
>JANHFO010001152.1:182931-195410 GCA_032468095.1 Pareas carinatus | reverse complement strand
AATTTTATTTGTACCCTGCCCTTCTCCCGAAGGACTCAGGGCAGCTTACAGGCACGTAAAAACACCAACAAATAGACAATTAAAATATACATAAAATAATTAAATAAGGCCTGATTTAAAAGGGGAGTGATAAAATGATTTCCAATAAATAAAATTAAGATAAACTAACTTGAATATTAAAGGCAGGAGGACAAGGGCGCGGCTATTCCAAGCCGGCCTGTTGGAATAAGTAAGTCTTTAAAGCGTGGCGGAAGGTTTGAAGGTCAGCAATCACTCGTATAGCGGGGGGGAGATCATTCCAGAGAGTGGGTGCTGCCAGAGTTGACTATCACTCTTTTTATAGCTGCCCATTTCCTACCTGTGTATTTGGGCAGTGCCCCCAATTCAAACCAAGGTAAACAATCCACATAATTAAAACAAAACCATTAAAATACAATAAAACAGTCAAGTTATATAACAACAAAAAGACAGGTGAGTCTGGTGATGGCTAATGCCTTATTTTCTCCTTATCCTGTTTGACCATTCCAAATGTAGTTTGATCTTCATCCACAAGTCAAAATTATCGATGGACCAGACCAATACTGCAGTTTAATAAAAAAAATGGCTAGTTATAATAGTCATCTTTAGTGAAATATTAACACTCCCAGTAAGTATCCCTAATAAGCTCTACTTCACCGACATTATTAAATGACACTCAATAGGACACACACATATAGTATAAATTCAGATATCTGCAGCTGAGATGTTTGGATATAAGTGCATACACTTCAATGCAAATAAAGACTCAATGCTATCAAGGAATCTTACTCATCAGAAAATCTACAATGTACAATTATACCCAATGTGGTCCTGTGTTAATTTCCACTACATTGGTAGACATTCTGAGGAGCTGGTGTTACTTCAACAAAGCGGCAGTGTGGGACAGGGCTTATTGATCAGTCCTATACTGAATAACCCTTGTGTGAACATGAACAGATGATTATTAAGGCTAAGGACATTTCATTTTTGGCAGTGTGAGATACAAAAATGTGCTTCAGATATGTATTTTTCTTCTTGAAATACACCTTACGTTTTTACTGAGCCAAGTTCTAATCTCTGGCAAAGTGTTCAGTATAGGATCAAGGGGAGAGTTTTGCTCTCAAGCAGTTCGTATTTGTTAGCTTTCTCATATATAAAACTTGCTGACTGGATAATGAGCTGGAATGTAGAACACAGGAAGGAGGAGAATTATATGCAGCCCCAGTTTGTCATTTGTTAGGACCTACCTAAGTTGCATTGACAGCACTCATTGTTCTATCACAATTGAAGGGTGTCCAAGTTTTTTGCACCATTAGATTATCACCATGGTGCTAAAGCTTCAGTTCCTGCACAATCAACGGGTTTCAAGGCATCCTGAAGTATTTGTCTTTCATCTAATCTCAGTGAATGAAAAAGCAATCCACTTCCGACCCTTGATAGCAGCTCAACTACACCTGCATATGCAAAATGGCCCTGAGTTATAATCACAAGGCTAGATGGTACGATGGTACGTTAGGAAGGAAGATAGGGTGTCTTGATAGTGAAGATACTGAAGAATTATAGTGAAGATGAAATGTAAATCAAGCCATTCAAGTGCAAGAATGGTTTGGATAGTTAGCAGCAAAAGCGGTGTTTACTAATTTACTTACATATTTACCCTTATGATTTATAGCTGCCTTTTAAACACTTCATGATGCATACACAAATCTGCCACTGGTCTGGATCCAGCAAAATCCTGCCTTGGACAGAAGGGTTCCTTTCATCAGTGAGAAGCCTTTGTTGCAGCTAAGGTTTTCCATTGGCAAAACGGAAAAGTCAGTAATAACTTGATGGTTCCTCAAAGACTTGGAACTCCGAAATTTTTTTTGGAAGAGAGAGCATTTAAGGCTTCAGGGTGGAGAGAATTGCAGGATATTGCCTTCACCTTTTGTCTACTGAAAACATCAGCAGAAATGAGTTCAGGGCCCTTTGTATTGATGAAAACAATCCTTTGGATCCAATCCAATGCTGTTTTTTAAACTTTCTATTGTAGAGAGCATTGTGTTTTTAGTTATGGATTATATTAGATAGTACAAATATTTACATCCTGCTTCTATTTCCATGAAACATTAAGACTTTATTGCTAGGTTTCACCTCAACCCACATATAAGCAGGCACTGTTGTCAATGTACACGATGAATGTACGAATGTATCTTATGACTGTAATTATTGTTTGTCAATTATAGCCTTATGATTATAATCACAGTTTGTCAATTATAGCCTGTATTTACAGGTGAAACTTGAAAAATTAGAATATCGTGCAAAAGTTCATTTATTTCAGTAATGCAACTTAAAAGGTGAAAGTAATATATGAGATAGACTCATTACATGCAAAGTGAAATAGTTCAAGCCTTGATGATTATGTCTTACAGCTCATGGAAACCTCAAATTCAGAATTTCAGAAAGTGGTCTGTTGCTCAGTGGTTCAAAGTCCTCTTTTATGATGAGAGCAACTTTTGCATCTCATTTGGAAACCAAGTACCCAGAGTCTGGAGGAAGAATGGAGAGGCACACACTGCAAGAGGTTTGAAGGCCAGTGTGAAGTTTCCACAGTCTCTGTCATCTGCTGGTGTTGGCCCACTGTGCTTCATTAAGTCCAGGATCAACGCAGCCATCTACCAGGAGATTTTGGAACACTTTATGCTTCCTTCTGCAGATGAGCTTTATGGGTATGCTAAATTCATTTTCCAGCAGGACTTGGTACCTGCTCACACTGCCAAATGTACCGAAACCTGGTTCAATAACCGTGGGATTACTATGCTTGATTGGCCAGCAAACTCACCTGACCTGAACCCCATAGAGAATCTATGGGGCATTACCAAGAGAAAGATGAGAGACATGAGACCAAACAATGCAGAACTGAAGGTCACTATTGAGGCATCCTGGTCTTCTATAACATCTCAGCAGTGTCACAGGCTGATAGCATCCATGCCACGCCGCATTGAGGCAGTAATTGCTGCAAAAGGGGCCCAAACCAAGTTCTGAGTACATATGCATGCTTATACTTTTCAGAGGTCTGATATTGTTCTATGTACAATCCTTGCTTGATTGATCTCATGTAATATTCTAATTTTCTGAGATTGTGAATTTGGAGTTTTCATGAGCTGTAAGCCATAATCATCAAAATTATGACAAATCAAGGCTTGAACTATCTCGCTTTGCATGTAATGAGTCTATCTCATATATTAGTTTCACCTTTTAAGTTGCATTACTGAAATAAATGAACTTTTGCACGATATTCTAATTTTTGAGTTTCACCTATGTGTCTTACATATGACTGGATTCCTGGTTAAATAGGCCTTTGGTCTGAGCTTAGAAAACTTTTATTTAAATTGCAGCAGAACAAAAACTTCAGAAAAAAGGAGAAAACACTGCAAGTTAATGAATCTATTTTATACAAGAAATGCCTTTTTTCTGCATCTTTTTATATCATAGCAATGCTACCTTATTACTGTGTATCTATTTGACAGAGTGCAGAGAACCATTTGAAACCACAATTTATTGTAATTAGGCCTCTTGCCATCACTGATCATAATTATGTGCACCTGCACAGGTGTAAGAGAGCAAAGCTTATGAAGATAGCTTCTTTAAGGTTTCTCACGAAACGTGATCACAAGTCAATAATGAGATTGTAGAGCAAAGTTATATTTTACTCTTTCAGTATTTAAAGTATATGATACGTATTTTTAATCATAGTCCCTTGAACTTCTCCAGTTTTATGTGCATACTTAGGATATATGCATCGTTGGCATATGTCGCTTACACATTTCCTTATTGTTGTCTTCTACTGTGTGTTTGAGGAATATGGAATAAAAACATACTTCTCACTGTAGATTCTATTCTCAGCAAAGAGAAATAACCTTACATACAAATGTCAATAGCTGACCTAATTTCAGCCTGAGCATGGCAGGGTGAGATGTCCTGACTGAAGTGGAGAATTTTATATGGTCTGATCCTCTGACAAAAACCAACAAAACCCAGGCAATGTCTGTGCAACTTTATGCAAAATGTTATAGACCAAGAGGAGGTGTGGATTCTTAAAGTTAGACTTCAGGTGCATTTTATCTAGCCTTCAACTGTGTGGAATTCATTTCTTCAAGAGTAGTCTGGGTAAACATTTAACGAAATCTACTAATACAAAGCGATTTGTAATATAAGCTTTTTCTCCTATTCTAGAATTGGCACCATTATCAGATTAGCACCCTGTTATTCATTACCTTCATAATGGATATGAATGTGTCAGTGCCACCATGGTTGTCTGATATTCCTCTGGAGAGTGTGGGGGAGGCACCTGCATCTATGCTTGGATTTTCTCTGCTTGTAACGCCTGCATGGGAATTAGAGAGGGGGCCTGCCTTCGGAGACGGTACGGACATTCTCCCAGCTGGTCTTCGCCAGCTTCAAAGCTATCGCGTGAACTCTCCATCTGCCTAGCACCTCAGTGTTCTCAAAACATCTTCATGACATCGCATCTGCTACTGGTGGACTGGTTGAAGGGGGAAGGAATTGGGGAATGGGAAGGATAGCTTTATGCTCCGTATGGGAATCTTAGATCCCACCTGACTTTACTGCTACCTGTTTCAGCAAAAATTTCTCTGATTCAGCCTAATGGTTTCCAGAATGGTGCTTTCCTGAGGGAGGGGCAGGAGCAGGACTTACAGAATGGCCATTTCCTACATAACTGAGTAACTGAAGTAAGTATCTCTTACAATGGTTCACAAATATTCCTAAAGAATAAATGAGACTGGGAAGCAGAATGGATTGGGCATCTATTGCCCACCTTGGTCATAAGACCATCTCCCTCCATTGGAAGTAGATAATGTGTGGCTTTGTGTAAATTCACCTCAAGTTAGTACCAAGCGTATTGACTACCAGAAAGCAGGACATGGTTTTGTCCTTATTGGAATTCTTCAGATATACATAGTCACATCTATTTCTTCTATGAGGTTAAAACTCTCGATCAGGAATTGAACTCAGGAAACCCTGCACTTTATTCTACTATATTCAGTGCTTTAGCTTTAAAGGTACACAGATCCTGGCACTCGGCAGTATTTCAGAATATACATAATTTATCAGAATGATTTATAGGGAAGATGTATATCCTATAATTCAACTGGATTCTATATTAATGTGGTATGCATCATTATTTTTAGTCAATTGCTTTTGTTAGAAAAAAAACATCCTGGGATCATCATGATTATCCTGTTGATTTTAGTTACAGTGCCTAATCCATATACATAACCTTGAACTTAGGTAGTATGTAACCTGTATAAGGTACATCTCTTTAGCTGAGTTTGTCCCCTGTGGTTTCAAAGACTTATCTCTGCAGTTTTCTTTGCAGATTTTTTTACAGAAGTGTAAAAATGTGTTGTGGAATTGAATTTCAAATCAAACATCTTCAGTTTTTCACTCGCTTTCTGTGGGGCTTTGTATACGGTCTCCTCACTACAATAGTTTGGTTACTGCCCTCCTTTAGACACACACTGCTTTTTCAGTTTAACACAGTATTATTTTTCTAACAGAAAGAAAAGATTCCTTTTTAGGTACTCTTCACTATGAAATGAACTTGACTTTCCCAATATATGAGATTAATTGTCAGTAATTGAACAGAGTTTGGAAGCTAATTATGTAAAAATTGGTATTAAAAGAATACTACTGGATTGATGGAGTTTAGCAGTTCATATTTAGTTTTACAAATTACATGAGTTGAGAGGCAGCAGTAAGAAACAATAAAAATCCACTGAGAGCTGCTAAAGCAAATTAAGGTTTACTAGTCCTTTGAAAGACAAATGATCCAAGCACTTGTAATGCAGAGACGGTAGTATAAAATTGTTCATGACATTTACTATATATTTAAAATATCAAATGGTCTTGGATGCCATATGTTGAACACATTTCTTTTCTATTTTCTTTTTAGGATAGACATTTTTATTCTGAAGGATGGTAAAAACAAAGGAACCCACCCTAAGCTTTTTTGACTCTAGTTTTCTTATGCTGCAGTAGGGCTATTTGAAAATCTTATGGTTTTCACACCATTATTGAAAACAGTGCTGATATTTTTCTGAAATTCATTATGTGTTTTTCTTTAAAAAAACATTTATCTAAGAGATGCTAAGCATGTCTTGGGTAAATAAACACATTAATCAGAAGGTCCAATATTCAAATTCTATTATCTTCGATTAAAAGGATCAAGTAACAAACAAATTATCACTCAGAATAGCTAATACAGTAACTATTGTTCTTTTGGCTATTTTTTTCAACTGTTTTATACTTGTCTATAAAGCACTTTTTTGATATGTGTATTTGTAATACTTCTGATGAAAGGTGAAACATAAATTTGTTACAGAGGTATGAACAAAATTGAAAATGTATTTATTTCCAAATCCAAAATAAACATGTCATATTTCAGGAAGGTCTGCAAGTGGGCTATATATGGCAGAACCTGGATTTGTAAAAACCTGGAGGTGTCTTTTGGTGTTAGAAGGCAATGCTAGTGTGCCTTATGCCTCTTTGCCCTCCTCTGCCTGACTTGTATACCAAATCCCCAATCATTCCAAATCCCCAATCAAGTGACTTGCCATCTATATATTTCCTTAACCACCACCAATGATTTTGGCTTCAAGCAAGGCATATCCAAGTGGCACCCAGCCAAACCTACCGGTCCTTTCCTAACTTCCTGAAATACAGTTAACAGCATGTTTTTTCCATCTCTCTCTGCCACCACTTCAGCTTGGAACATGTTTTCTGATCAGTGCTTGGATAGACTACTTGAAACTAGCTACAGTATTCATGAGTATGTTTGCGTATAGTTCTTTTGCATATATTTGTTTTATAAATAAATATATTATGATAACTTTACAAAGGATTGCTTCCTCTGATTCTATAAATGCTTTCACTACTGCAGAGCGTTCCTGAAAAGTATCTGTTTGAGCAAGAAGACACTGATCATCTGCTCCCAATAGAGTCCCTATTGTAATCATTAATGATGTTTTGTCACATAATATTTATTGTTCAAATTTATGAAACTACCTACCTCATAGAACAGTGATGGCAAATCTTTTACAGCCTGAGTGCCCAAACTGCAACCCAAAAGCCACTTGTTTACCGCAAACATGGCAACACACCCTCCCTGCTGCGACTGGCAACCCCTCACACCCCTGCAGCCATTGGTGTCCCCCCTGTACCCCCACAGCCTACCCAATCTCGCCACGGGCCTTCCAGAAGCCTGCCCCAGCTTCTGCGACCAACATGTGGCCTGCCACAGACCTCCCGGCAGCCTAATCCAGCTTCTGCAACCCGCTGCAAGCTATGCACCCCTCCAAC
This sequence comes from Pareas carinatus, assembly GCA_032468095.1. NCBI lineage: Eukaryota > Metazoa > Chordata > Lepidosauria > Squamata > Pareidae > Pareas > Pareas carinatus. Next base: position 188,030 of record JANHFO010001152.1, on the reverse strand, counting down.
CTAGCTCCTCTCTTCTCTCACCTTTGGCACAAGCTCTGTGCCGCATGTGAGCTGCCCACCTTACCCCAGACAGGGGAAGGAGGAAGCGCTCCAATTGGGCTGTTGGGCAGAGTGGAAGGTGATGTCAGAAATGTCCTCAGGCACACGTGGAGAGGGGGAGGGTAGCCCTGCGTCCCTCTGGCATTCTAGTAAAGAATTTGCGCTGGGGCGTCAGCACGTGTGCCCACAGAGGACAAGTGATTCTATTTATTGTCATATATTATTTAGCCCAGTTCAGAGAAAGGAAGTACTGTAGTTGAATCTAGGTGGAGTCACACAACTTGCTTGATCTACAGATGCGTTTATAAAACAACGGCTTTATTCACACAATCTTATGTCCAAATAAATAAAAAAGTATTGTGGTTTACAATAATGGTCTGGCTCACCTAATATGCTAAGACAATGGTTGAATTCTCACAACATGCTGAGTCACAATCTACCTCATCTGATTTATGCAAGTCTATCCTAAAATTTCCAAGTTTGTAGTTAGCCTGAGTAAACAATTGCCTGAAAGTAAAAAGCATCTGCACTCCATCTAGCAGACAGCACTGAACTCAATATAGTAAAAACCTGACTTGGAAAAAGGAAAATGCCTAGAATTCATCAATAGAATCCCACAGTACTGGAAAACTCACTTTGAAAATAACTAGTATAAAACAAAGAACTAAACACTCAGACATATTCTGGAGCTCTGGTTACTCTGGACAGATAAAGTGGCAATATTTGTCATTGCCTAATTTGATATTGCCTTCTCTGTTAGTCTTCTAGATGGCTGAGAAACTCTTCGGTGTAGTGTGGGCAGAAAGATGTTGAAGAAAACAGGACATAGGTGATTCAATCTGCAAAACCAAAGTCTTCTTTTCTTCATTCGAATTTTTCCATTGCAACTTGGTTCCTCCAAGAAGAGAAGAAATTATTCTATTTATAGAGGAGCAAGTTTAGATCTGACCCCATGAATGTCTTTGATAAATATTCAACTGGCATGCTTATGTAATGAAACTTTTTTAAAAATATGAAATATATTCATGGATGACAAATAAATGTGTTAAAGGTTGACACATAGTCTATACTAAAATAGTTGCAGTGAAAAGTATCCTACCAGAAATATTAGGATGATAGTTTTTACTGGCAAAGTATGTAGGGCAAAGAAAAATATAGCAGCTTTATAGGTGCCAACATTTTTGCAAAAGTCTATGTGCCATGTAAAGTTTCACAGTTGATGAGAAAGAAAGCAAAAGTTAAATTTGACCAGATGGTAAAATTGGATGTTATCAAATAAAATCAGATGGTCAACTGATGTCTATTATAAAACCAAGAAAACCAAATGTTTTTAAAGTTCAAAAGCACAAGGACAGAAATGGTGTATGAAAGGAAACTACTTGCAGCTCAAGAATGTGGGGGTTTTTAGGGGGAGAAGGGGTTTCATGTATAGACTCCAAATTTGAAAAAAAACCCTCCAATTTTGGATGCAGACCAGGTTTTGGGAGGCTAATCTTCATAGTAAATATACAGAATTCTGGGCTTCCTCGCCACAGCTGTTTGAGAAAGCAAAGCGTGATCCCCAGAGATAAAGTAATAGCAAAACCCAATGTATGTGTGAGGGATATATTCAGATAAATCGTGTCTGAATATGGGTTTAGCAGATCAGCATCAGAATTAGGTGTCTGTCTGTTAGAAACCTATTTTTTCATCAAACACAAAAACACTGTAAATCGATCTACATTCATTTTATCACTTTGAAACTGATACATTGAGGGATATAAGTGGGAAATAACATTTCTTCCAGAACTGGCATGCCAAAAAATCTAGAATATTTGCAAGAAGCATATCTAGTCAAGAAACAGACATAGGACTAGTTCTATAGTTTAGATGTTAATGTTACATTATTATGTAGTATGCAGTATAGACTACATATTGGCTAGGCTTTATCTGAAAAACCTATTTTTGCCTGGCTGACTGACCATTTCGCATCTTAGATATCACAAATCCAGAGCTAAATCCTGACTGATGTATAACTGAATATAGCCCAAGATTGCCTTAACATAGCTAAAGAAAGCAAAGAGTAATTTAGAATTAGGCAAGTATTTAAATCCAAGGATAACAAAGCAAACTGAAGGATTACAGCAAGACTTTGAGACTTTTTTCTGTCTCATTCAGTAATACTACTGAGAATTCAGTGTATTTAAGCCCAGTACAGTACAGCTGGCTCCAATTTCCACACTGATGTGTGCCAAGATGCACGATGAATCTTGATACCATAGGAGATCCAACCTGGATGTTGTGTATGGACATATGCTAAGCCATCTTTCCACAGCCTGGTGCTTTCCAGATGTGGTGGGACTAGAACATTCAGAATTCCCAGTCCATATGTCCTTTGGCCATACTGACTGTGATTTCCGGGAGTTATAGTCCCACCACATATGCCAAAATAGGGGACTTCTGGGGAGGAAATGGCAAACTGAAGACTGTAGCAGAATGAAGAGTTGCTCTTTGTAATTTGCCTCTGGACAAAGAGACGATTGAGCTCATTCACAAGTACTTCATACTGTTGCCCCTCATGAGGAAACTGCAAAACAGTGGTTTCCAGCAGGTTTAGGGCTCTGGGAGATGAGAAAATTGCTATCCTGTTCAACCCACAAATCAGCACCCTTAAGGATGCTGGATCTATATACTTCATTTTGTAATCACATTTGGAAATTGATTGTTAATTTCTTTTCAAATATTAGTAACCTTTGGATTGACATATTTTACAGCAGAGGTTTTCAACCTGAGGTCCATGGACCACTTGGGGCCCATAGCAAGTTGCTAGGGGGTCCACAGACAGGTCAAGAAACATTTGGAAAAAGTAATATACATGAATTGTAGATTAGTAATTAGTTGAATTTGTAAGGATGGAGTCCGCCATACAGCAACAATGTTTTGGGGTTCACAGCTTAAAAAGGGTTGAAAACCTCTGTTTTACAGAACTGCATGGCTTTTCTTCAATCCTTAGTTATGAAGATTTAATTACAAATTCAAGAATTTATTTTTCTGTCCTAGTTCAACCCTCTGTTCAAGCAGGATCATTTCAGACAAACAGTTGTCCAATCTCTTCTTAAAAACCTCCAATGTTGGACCATCCAGAGTTTCTAAACACAAGTCAATCTACTAATTAGGATGAGACTTTGAAGGTTGGACACTTTTATCACAGATAAAAATTAAAGGAGAATACTTAAATTTTACTTACTAAAACAGAATGGGCAAAATATAACATTCGAACTATTGAAGGATATTTTTGTACAATGGACCGAGAACTTAATTTTAAGAAGGTCTGCCTCTATTGATGGACTATGTTTAAAAGAGGTTATGGAAGAGGAACAAGTTTTATTAGGCAAGATTGAGACTGATCTGGAGTTAGAATTGGATTTAAAGTGGTTTTAAAAATGACAAGTTAAAAGGTTATGGAAAAAGATGCTACATCAAAAAATGACCAAAAAAAATGTGAACATAAAAAAATCAAATTTTAGAACATTATTTGGAAGGCCAAAGTAGATTTATTTGCTCAAGATGAAAATGTAACTAAAATTGTTTATACTTGTGATGAAGGGGGAATAACTTTTAACTTTACAGCAAAGAAAAAAAAACCTATATTTTTCTTACTGAATCATTTTTTTTCTATTTTTACTGTTTGTTTTCCTTTTCTGCACATATTTTTTCTTTATTTTAGTTTCAATTATTTATTTTATTTATTTATTTATTAGATTTCCACACCACCCATCTAACCTAGGTGACTGGGCAATTTGCAAACAATATGGTGAAATAAAACATGGCTAAAAAATACATTAAAAAATCAGTTATAAAGTTAACAAGGCTAAAAGGCTAATGAGATGGAGGGAGCACCCTCAAGCCAAACGCCATCCCCAGGATTGCAAAGCACTTAGACCCTCATGCTAATTGGCAGAGACAGGTCTTAGCACTTTCCTGGAAAGCCTCTGGCGGTAAGGTGTTCCAAAAGGCAGGAACGACAGTGACAAAGACCTTCTTCCTAGATTCTGCCAGTCAAAATTCTTTAACCAATGGAATCTACAGTATGCCCTCCCTATTTGACCAGGTCGGAGGGGTTGCTGTACTTGAGACAGGATGGTTCCTCAGTTAACTTGATCCCATGCATGAACAGCTTTCAAGGCGATAACCAACACCATGAATAGTACTCAGAAGCAAACTGGCACCAAGTGCAGCTCAAATAGCAGAGGTGTTACATGCATAACCCTAGCATGCTCAAAATTACTGGCTCTGCTACATTGTGCATCAGTTGCATCTCCTGGATACTCTACAATCTAGAATGTATCGCAATAATCCATCTGTGAGATGATCAAAGGACTGTAACTGGTGCATTACCCAAAGTTGAGCAAAGACCATCTTAGATACAACTGCCACCTGTTCCTTCAGGAATCATGAATCTAAAGGGACCCACAGATTACACACCCTATCTGCCTAGGGCAGTGCAAGACCAAGACCAAAGATAGTAAACCCCCAGATACAGAGAGGTCTCCTACCCTAGCCACTCCACTTACCAGGGGTCAATTGATTGTTATTCCTCATCCAGGCCTCCACAACCTCCAAGCACAGCAAGAGGATATCTACAACTTCACTAAATTTGCCCAGGTTGGAGATGTACACCTGGGTATCACCTACTTACTGAATATAGTTTATTCCATAGTGACAGAGATCTAACCCAGTGATTTCATGTAGATGTTAGAGAGAGAGAGAGCCCTGACCCCTTTGGCATCAAACAAAATGTTTGTTATCTATGTTAGTTATTCAAGTTATCTGTACACCATCAATTCCCCCCTTTCCCCTTCTGACTCCCTCCCCTTCTTCCCATTCCCTTCCCCCCATATCCCATATTTTGTAAATATTGTTAAAATTCAATGTTACATTTTTATGTTATCTGTACACCACCCTGAGTCCTTCGGGAGAAGGGCGGTATATAAATCTAAATAAATTTATTTATTTTATTTATTTGTTAAGATTTTTATACCGCCCTTCTCCCCGAGGGGACCCAGGGCGGTGTACAGCCG
>JANHFO010001152.1:159474-169686 GCA_032468095.1 Pareas carinatus | reverse complement strand
GCTAAGTTGAAAAAAAAATACTTGCCAGAAATTCTGCTTCTGCTCTGTCCAATTCAGAAAACTGTAGTAAAAAAGATCTTGATCAGAGATGGTCGCAATGCTTTCTTCTGCTTAAAGCAGAATCGTCCCAGAAGCGGAGCTTCTGCCAGATATGCCTGGGGAGCTCTCACCCAGGAATAAATCCAGGGGCCTCAGGGGAGCTCTACCCAGATCTGGCTGCTCACCTTTCCCTCTTCTCCCGAGAGAAAGGTTTTCCTGCCGCTTGACAGCTGATTTTCTGCTGTCAAAGCGGTTTACACAATCACAGGGCTGGCGAACCCAAAAGGTCCGTCTTGCAGTGTCTGCGGAGCCACCGGAAGTCCAATTAAATTAATCTTGAATGTAATATAAATGGTATAGTATCCAGTGAACCATAAAATGAGTTCCCAACATAAGAGTATGTTTGTATGTCAATTATTCACCATTTTGAATAAAGTAAAATTGAAAGAAAAAAAGAAACTTTTCTTCTGGTAAATCTTATGGATGCATATTCAACAGTGTTCAGTAGGAATTATCCACAAATCAAGTGGTCATTGAACCTTTGTTTCATTAGTGTAATATTACTAATAAACCCTATTCTGTGGTGTCAAAATAATCTCCAATCTCATAAGTATCAATATTTTTAAAAACAAACAGGGATGTAATCTGAGACATAGAGAACCAGTTTGGTGTAGTAGCCAAAGTATTACATCCAAACCCAGGAGATGTGAATTCTGCTCCTCCATTAGGCATGCAAATCAGCTGGGTGACTGGACTACTCATTCTTCCTGACCAAACTATTTCACAGGGTGGTTATTGTGGGGAGGAACAGAAGGTATGCTGCTTTGAGTTCTACAGGAATAAAGAAGGATGTACATATAATCTGAATGCTGTAATAAAAATTGGTATTGCAAGCTGTAGTACGTCTGGGACAAAACAGACTAAAGTGTATGTGGGCTATAGACAACCTACCAGTTAGATGTTCAACATCCAGATGGCACTTTAGCAATATATAATTTCTGATTCTAAGAGGGCTATGGTAATTCCGATTCTGAAGTTTCTTGTTCAAGTTAATCGCAAAGATTTCTGGAGATGCTCGTTGTTTCTTAGTAGGCCTGGTGACTTGAATGCAAGCATATCACAGTTATTTCTAAATTCGCAGCAAGCCTTGCAGTGACTTTAGAAATATTCTGTGAATATATAAAGATGACTTGGAACCTTTAATAAGATACACCTGAGACAGACAGAAATAGTTACAAGATACAGATAATCAGAAATTACTTATAATATAGTGAATACTATACCTTATCCTGGTAGAAAATATTATCAAAGATAGATTCTTGCAAACTATACTTTATTTTCACACCATTAAAAGTCTCTGCTGCTGATGGGATGCCCCCCTCTGGCAAAAATGCAAAGTGCTTAATTTTTTCATCCTTTTCATATATAATGAACATTTATGGTATTGTTCTTATTATACCATCAGTTATAAAGAGAGACGTACAAGAATAGAAAAGCCTACTTATTTTCAACCCAGATATACACACACTTTTAAAATAAAGCCTGAAACTCATGACTGTATGAAATTTCAAGACTGTCAAAATTACACTATTTATGTTCATTGTCTCATCCAAATTTCTAAAACCACAAGTTGGGTTCTATGTCTAATCAATGGACAATGTATGCTACCTTTTTCTTGGAAAAAGCAAATAATAATTTGCTCATCTTATTTGCTTTCTAGGTCACAAACTCTTATGCCACTGCCCAATATAGCCCACTGCCAAATTTCTAACCCATGGTTTCCTTCTGGTTTTAACTCTAGAGCTGAATAATCTTTTCTTCTTTTGTTTTTCCCCCTCATGTTACCAGCCTTCTAATTCAGTAATATTTGTTTCCTAAGCAAAATATAGTACATTAAGCCTTAGGACCTTCTACTATTCTAATGTAAATTTTAAAAATATCTTTATACAGATAAATTTTGTGAATATTTATCTCAGGTCCTATTAAAACCTCTGATGATCTCATTCATTTTCTTAAAAGCCTCAACATCTTCATTAAGGTTTTCTTGTTAATTTTATAAGCTGAACAAATTCACTCTAATAAAAAGCAAGCTATTTAATTTTGACTCGTAACTGGTAAAATAGCAGCCTTTTTAAATATAACACTTTAAAAATGGACATTTTATTTTATATTACAACAGGTCTACTATTAATGTCTAAAATCTTTTAAAGATCAACTTTTTATAGTTTTTTATCCAATCATAACTTCCTAATACCTCCTTTTGTTTTTAATAGATTCTTTTTATTCTTTTGTTTTTATTTATTTTACTGACGTATAAAGTGCTTTAGCTTTTCAAATAAGCGATATATAAAATTTTTAACAACAATAAAATAATGATCAAGTGTTATAAAAATGAAATACCATAAGTACTAACATATTAATACAGTAAATATCTTTTTGTGAAAAGAATCATGGTATAATACTTTCAAAGCATAATCAAATTTAGTGAGGAATGAGGCATACAGGCAATATTCTCATTTGCACTTCCAAAGGGGAAATAGAGGCATCTAGAATTAAACTGCTGGCCCAAGGGATAGTGCCATAAAGAGAACTTTGGAGTCCTAGACCATAGTTTACATTATCTACAGGAAGGGCTTCCGGCAGGGAATGGACTACACCTTTACTGGACTATTGGGAAGAACGTGTTTGAAAAACAATTGGCTCAGCTTATCTGAAGGGCTGAGTGCATTATCAAGAGCATATTGTCCAGATCATTCGCAGCAATTGTTTCACTTACATTTTTGTAGATGAGATTAGTATTTCACAGTAAATGCAACTTCCATTCATACATAAATGTTTTAAAATTCTCTTTATTAATTACAATGCAAAAAAACCAAACAAAATTGACATTTACAATGTACATTTGCATTATTTGCCTTGATTTCCTTTCCTTCCTTTCCACCTAGCATTTAGATATTATTTGAAGTGTCTTGCTTCTTTTCCTTTTCCTTCTTTCGTAGGTTATTCTGTCTCAGGCTGTAAGTTCCATTTGTGTTGTTTACTGTCTACACAGTAACCAGAATGATTGTCAGTGAATGTTAGGTAGATTGTAGGATACAGTGATAAGAAATATGAAAACTAATATATCAAATACCAACAAAGAAAACCGACTGAACAATCGCAAGTTATATGTAAACAAAAAAACCCACAGCAAGTACATGATGTTGTCTATCTTAGTAGAAATCTGAAAAAGATGGAAAAATTGTGACTTTAAGTTAGACAAATGCTAGTAAAAAGATAGTAGATAAATGTGGTTTGTTGCAAGGAATGAGCAAGTATCAAATAAGCGAAAACAAGTGAGTGTAGTGAGTCATATTTATTTTTGGTTTATTATTTCTTACTCCTTTTTTGCACTTTGTACAGCATTGCTTACGCCAAAGGGATGTATGTATTGTCTGACATTCAGGTTGACTTTTCCCCTAAAATTAAAAGATTCATATATATGTTCAGTGAGCTATTTGTTGGCAGATTCTCATTTATTCTTAATATTTTGTATATTCAGCATATATGTCCTAACATTTGATGGGTATTTAATTATAATAACCACAAGTCATCTTAATGAAAATGTTGACAAGATCCTTAACTCAAAGAGAACAAATGTCAAAATTAGAATACTAACACAGACTTTTTTTAAGAGAATCTAAATAAATTTCAGATACAATAATTGATTTCCCCCTAACATCTGTTTCTCATTTTGTGTTCCTCTAGTACTTTTGGACTCAAAGCTTGTTGGTGGTTCTCCCCCCTCTTGCTTTTTATATAATAATAGACATGGCTTTATGGCGTCTGTATTAAAAATGGGTAATTTTCCTTATGGTCCCTGTCTTCCTGCTGGGTTGATAATGTTTTGATGTATTTTTCTTGTGCTCTGATGAGAGGTCTGCTGCTGCTGCTCTGACATATTCATTTGGATGAATAATTATAACGTGCACGATGTCAAGCTGAAGATGGTAGGGTTTTGTGCATCATGACAAGCCTAGTAGCCAGTGCAGGTGTCTCACAGCAGGATCAGCAGCAGCCAGTAGATTCTGGTGCAGAGGAGACATTTTAAAATAGTCAGAAATCGGTACCAAGGGCAACGCTCCTGCCATTGTTCTAGTTGCCATACATACAGAGCTTTTCAGTGACAAGTTCTAGTACGACTACTTACTTCAGTTACAGACTTTTTTTGTCTAATTAGCAAAATTCATTTGCTGTCTGTTTCATTTTTTAAAATGTCTAATTACTGTAGGTATTATTCATGGGTTAAGACACTGTTTTTTCTTTGAATTTTTAGTCAAATTATTTCTACTAAAATACATAATACTGGATTTTCCAAAGAAGCATGGAGGATTTCTACCTTTGATGACTAAGTGGAATTATTGAATATTAAATCAATAATATATACAACATGACTGACAGCTGGAGATATTTAACCGAAATATGGTATTAATTTTTCATGTCATTGTGTGAATGAGGATGGATACTGGAGAAAGCACTTCAGCTCAACTAAATAACAAGAAGAAATAAATTTCTAAGCAAATCTGAAAAAAGAATGAATTGTGATCTCGAGAGTTATCTAATCCAGGGGTATCCGATCCCTGTTCGTGAACTGGTACCAGTCTGCAGCATGCCAGCAACCACAAACAAGTAAAGCCTCAGTCAGGGAATGCAGGCAGCACACAAAACCACACCCTCTCTGGTCCACAGAAAAATCTTTCTCTCAATGGAACCGGTCCCTGGTGTCCAAAAGGTTGGGGGCCACTGATCTAATCCATTTTCCTGTTTAGTAAATTATCTTTTTCTTTTCTTTCTTTTCTTTAGTGTTGCAACCAATGTAGTGGATAATCCCTATCTAGCAAGTCTTTTGTGTTATTTAGTTTAAAAGAATATTAATTTCCACATAATCTTCTGTCCTTGGACTTTTACCTTAAGTTATCTGTCTTGATATCCAAAAAAAGTATTGCAAATCATGGAAGCCTTTACAGATTAATGAACTGTGAAGTACAAATGCTGTTTAAGAAGTTCTAATGAATTTGTTGGTAATAGCAGCTAGATCTCTCAACACTGATTTTTAAAGTAAGTCTAGATGGAAAACCTTTTTTTTTAAAGGTGAACATTTTAATATTACATTTTTTTTATTTCATCTAGTAATATGCCAATCAATTTGAAAACAAGATGTGGTAGAGTGCCTTCTACATAGTTGGAGACGTTCCTGGTATATATTTTAAAAACCAAAAGTTATCATAAAGAAAATTGTTCGCTTATACAATGCTAATGGAAACTGAGCCAATAGGCCTTTGGCTATGCTGGGAATGGCAATTGCAGCATCTCTGAAGGGCACCAAACTGAAAAGATGGTGGTGGAGGACAAGAGCCGAACAAATAAAAACCATGCAGGAGTGTGAATTTGATAGTTCAGCCCAAGCTAGTCTTGTCTCAGAAGAAATTGCTATAATTCCTAATTACTTTGATGGCCCTTTGAGTGCATTTTACATTCCATTATAACTTTGAAACGTGAGCATACGTTAAAGGAATGTAAACATCCAAGTAAGGAAACCATTTCCTGCCTACCCACGTCATCCAGTTCGGCGGGAGGGTTAAGATTAGGCTCTTTTCTGCAGTGGTAACTGCACTGTATTATTTTTCTGGAGATTGGATTGGTGCCTTAGAGACATGACTTGACACTCAAGCCTGAGGCCTTGAGTCTCTGCTCAAGGTGATAGTAGTTCGAGTAAGCATTATAGATAATGTTAAAATTTCACCTATTCATATATCCATGCTGGCAAATTATATGTGAATTCTTTCCAGAATCAAAGTGCTAAAATTTCATGGTGTTATGATCCGGCTCAGTATTGGGGGGGGGGCGGCAGGGGGACAAGAGCTGTTAGCCAGAGGTACGCTGGCTTCCAGCCATGAGTGATTGGCCTGGCTTAAGGCCACAGTCAAGTCCCGTTGGCTTCCTGCCAAATATAACAAGGCAAGTGTTCTGCTGCCAATAATTAGTACAGCCACAAAGAGCAAGGCGTCCACACAACCCACACACACAGGATACCAGATAGAAGCTTAGTTGAATGCAAAATGTGCTCAGTCCAGGATTGGTGCGTCAGAATGGTCAGGATACAGTCCAAGGTCAAGAAACAAGAAGTCCGAAGTCCAAGAAATCCGAAGTTCAAGATACAAGAATCCTCACGGGAGTAAATAGTTGCCTGCTTCAAAAGGCAACTCTTCCAGGCCTGAACTTTATCCCTTTACTGACTGGGTTGCCGACCATCCTCCCGGCGCCACCCAGTGAGCTGGTTAGCTGCCTCTCTCTAAGCCTACAGTCTCAGCCTTCACCTTGTGTGTGCGTCTACAAGAAGCTCCAGCTGGTCAGGAGCATTTTCATTAAGCGTTTTGGCCGTTTATTTTCTGAAAGCCTGTGGCTCCATGCAAAGCTCCACTCCCACCTTTTGCTGCTGGTTCAGTGCTTTGCTGGCATCGGGCCCAGATCCCTCTTCCCCTGCAATGTCTGCTAAGGAGGAATTGGGGATGGGTGCTGAACAGGGCCTGGAATTGCCCTGATTTTTTGGAAAATCAGCTTCAAAAATGACAACTTCAGATTACTTTTTAAGGAGTTTAAGTGTGTTCCAGAAACCCTTGCTTCTATTCTACAGTAATCATCTTTGCATTATAGAAAAAAAACCTCCTGCTAAATTACCCCCTTCAATTCTGATAATGTCACACTTGTAACCAAATTATCTTTTGCAGCATTCTTTAAAGATTCTCAGGTCTCAGATTTGCTTGTTCCATAAAATAACTGGATATTGTGAGAAGACAATTGGAGTTGCTTCAGATTTCTGCTCTTGACCTATTTTTGGGTTTTGCTCTTTCCCCCCCTTCTGTTCATTCATTCTCAGAGACTGCCTGGACAAGTCCCCACAGTTTTCTTTGCAAGAAGTGGTTTGTCTTTGCCTCCTTCCTAGGGCTAAGAGAAAGTCACTGACTCAAGGTCACCCCAGAGGCTTTTGTCCAAAGCAAGACTAGAGCTCACCTTTCCCAGTTTTTACCCTAATGCCTTAACCAACCTGCTTCTCAAATTTGCCTACCATTGAGCTTAATGTGCAGGTGAACATTTTATTCCTGTTACCACTAGTATGACATTAGAACTTTGGGAGCAAAATAATAATTTAAAAAAATGTAGAATCCTGCATGGTTTGAAATGATTGGGAAAAAGAATTTTGGATTGCATGCAGGTATGGTAAATGGAGTGTAACGTCCTGAACAGAAAAGTTCTTCATCCTGCTCTTGCAATCTACTCAATTTCTCTAGGAATTCATGAAATGTCTATACCTTTTCTAGAATTAACCTGCAAATTTTGTGATTTTTCACTTTCTGTGCCTTATTTTAAAATATAATGTTTTCAATGGAACTTCACTTGCACCACTGTTTTAAACAAATCCATATAGTTATTTCCATATTAGTTTGGGTGGAAGGGACATTATATATCAAAGCTTATTCACTGCCTTGAGATAAAGTCAAGGGGAAACTAAATATGCTAAGTAAATAATACTTTCTATCTTAAAAATCATGCGGCAACAGATTAGCTATCTATTTCATTACTGCATCTCTTGCCATGGGATACATGTAAATTGTTTAAAGGAAATATGTATAGAAACAATCTAATTGAAGTGTAAAATTAGGAATAAATTCTTTATAATTTGCATGACAAAGTAGTGTAGATGTTTTTAAAGAGAGATTCAAATATGCATATGGAAAGGCAACTACAACATCAATGAAACATGCAAATAAGATCAAATGAGCAAATCACTCTAAGATTTTGCTACCTTTCAAGGAACTGAAAAATTGCAATTAGTATTAAAATTAATTGGATTTCAAAATTCTAATCCCTTGGTGTCTTTTTATTTTTACTAAAAATTCCTTTGAATTCCCTAAAGAAAAAGATAAAAATGACTATTAAAAGGATTTGTCTGGATATAAGGTAGTAAAATGTAAAAAATCAAAATGGAATGCAACTGTTGCAAGTACCGGAAAATTATGCTATTAATTTAAGTGTCATCAGAGCACAAAAGATCACATTCCAAGACAGTGTGAAAATTATTAAAATACTGGAAATAATAGTACTTAAGATGAAGATATTATGCTATAAGATCTGGTTAAGTGACTGACACTATTATATCACTTCAGGTATTATAAAAGTAACAAAATGCTTTTAAAGATAATAAGCGTTACATTTTGAGATTGGCCGTATTCACACTTTTCTGCTTAAGTGCTTTCTCACTTTAATATAATTTAATAACAGCAGGGAGAATAAATCCAACATGTTCTTTCTCAAGCTCTGTCCTTTCTTTTAAAAATATTTTTCAAGTGTATAAAATCCCAAAAACTTACCTGAGCTATTTTCTAAACATCCAGAACTTCTTTTTTTAACATTGTGAAGAAAATGGATGAAAAGATCCATGTTTGTATATCCTCAGAAAAGTATAATTTTTGCTTTGCTTATGAAACACATTTTACTACTGAAATACTAGGTTTCTTCTTGCTGTAACTGTGGGGAATAAGTTTGGTGTTTTCTGTTTTGGAGATATGCATGCTGTACCATTTCTCACCCTTAATCCTATCAAAGGGTTTCAGGATCTCTGTTTATTTAGAAATGTGTTAGATTTTATAAGGAAAAAATTAGAAAAATAGACCCCAATTATTGTTAGAAGATAGTTTTAAATAGAGATATAGTGGATTTGTGATACATTTTTACTTGTTTTAGCATTTTAAATTACTTGGAATTTTGCATGTAAATGATTTTTAGGTGCTTTACAAAAATAAACTGCAAGTTGCTTCCTTAATAATTCACATGTGTTCTTCATTAATTACAAAAGAACCTACTAGTTAAATGATTATACTCTGAATAGTTTTAAGTTTAAATGTAAAAAAATAGAAATACTTTGAAATATATTTTAAAAATGAATCTTTTAAAAAAGGGATTGAAAGATTAATTGCAATATATGTAGAATTATATAGGTGTTTTATAATTACTTGTGTGCTAGATTTTGAAAAGTTGAAACAGTTAATAAACAGTATTTCTATATTGCTTTGTAAAAGGCCACCTATAACATTTCTTACAATTTCCTTCCATACTAGAGTTCCTTATTGAGCATTCATAGTCAGTTCTTGGCAGCATTAGAATCACTGAAGGAGTTTTGGGATGTTCTAGATGAAATTGATGAAAAGACCTGGGTCCTTGAACCAGAGAAACCCACAAGGAGCTCCACAAGGCGAAGGATTGCAATTGGTAAGAATAAAAAAGACAACTCTATAGTGACTTTAGTAGTCTTCTCATCAAGTTCAGAGAGATAAACAAAGTTTTAAGAAATAATGTTTCTACAAAAAGTGCTTTTTTCTTCTGTTATAGCATTTCAAAATTTAGATTATGACTTCACTAAGCAGAAAAACCTCTCCTTTTTCCTGGTGTTGTTTTATATATTATTTATACTTAGTAATTCTAATAGTAATAACAACTATTGTCTACAGAGCTTCTCAAACTTTGGGTCTTAAATTCAGCTGGTTTATATTCCACTTTTTTATGGTGTATGTGTGTCTTTAAAAAAATGTTATAGGGTATAACTACAGATTGTACTGTAGTGGAAAATAAATTGATTTTAAATTTAATAATAGCGGCAAGACCTCTGATTGCGCAGTACTGGAAGAAGGAACAATTACCTACTATTGAAGAATGGACATTAAAAGTAACGAACTTAGCGAAAATGGCAAAAATTTCTCAAGAAAGATATATACGAGAATGGAGAAGATGGATTGATTATATACAAAATAAATATTAGACTAAGAAGTATTATATAGCTTATGAATGATAAGAATTGAGATTATGAGTATACCTGTATTTTGTAGTGTAAAAGAGGATTTAAGGTTACAATGGGAGAGGTTTTTTTTAGAATTATTAGCTTAATTTAGCTTATGTTTGTTAGACGTTGACAGGGTACCCCTAGCTTATAACCAGCGTTGGCCATAAGCAGGTTCGTTGGTTACAAGGATTGTGCACAGAATGGAGGTGTCTATACTAGAAAGGTAGCAGTGTAACACAAGCACAGACTGCAATGAAGTATACAAGCCTTTATACTTAGAACAGCAAAGCACAGTCCAA
>JANHFO010001152.1:109214-120212 GCA_032468095.1 Pareas carinatus | reverse complement strand
AAAAGCACCAATTTTATCAGATGATTATTTATTATAAAACAACATATGCTTGTTTTATTGCATAGAATTAACAGAATTGTAACTACTTTTTTGTATTGAAATAGACAATTACTATTAATTGTCCTGAAGTTTGTAAATCCTTGGCTTGAAATACAAAAATTGGTCTTCAAATCTGTTGGAGGGAAAATGCACTACTGAGAATATTCATGAATAAGGACTAAAAAATCTCCTGCCCTTTTGCTTATCTGTTTATACAACAGTATTCCAAACAACACATTCTAAATAAAGACTCTGCAATGACCTCCAGGAAACCAAAGATGTGTTTTTAAATATTCACATACATGTCTCAATTATCTGTGTTCAGGTTTTTCACTCACAATATTTAAAAGCAAAGTATCCACAGGGTAGTAGGAAACAGTTTGGAGAAAAACATTACAAACACATAGGAAGTATTTCACCTTCCATTTTTTTTAGTCAATGGAGTTGCCATATAAACCTGGAGATATATTGCTTTGTTAGCACAGTAATAAATTTAGATCACCAGTGTATTAGGAGGCCAACTTAATTAGGCCACAGAACTCAATGACAGCGTTATTAGCAGTAAAACGGCAATCAACTGCAGCACAAGATGTAAAACTTGATCTTCTCAAAGCATTTATCCCTGGGGGCAAGGAGTTCTGATTGACTTCTGAGGCATTTGTAAGCAGGGAGCCTGATCCAGCTGTCCCATGCAGAGACAAAATCATTCTCTGTTGAAGTTGCAGGGATTACTCAGCATACAAGTCTCACAGCTGTATCGTATAATTTTTATACATTGCAAAACATACTTAAGTGCCTAATTGTACACTCCAAAATTTAACTGTGCTTGTTCTGTCACAATTTTCAATAAAGTTCTGCAAAATAATTTGTTTTATCTTAAAGGAAAATAAAAGCAGTCGCTATATATTCCATAATTAAAAATACATGTTAATTCCCACAAGGTTCTCTCTCCTACTTTTAAGTATAAATGCATCTTGTCTGATAGACTTTACAAAAAAAACCAATGTCAGTATCTCAAAAGCAGCAGTAGTTCAACAGAGTTTGTTGAGAGCATCATTTTGAAAACAGATATGTTATTTATGACTATGCTGCAATCAGAACCAGGAAAAACATGGTTGAATCTGAGTCAGTCATGGTTGCGCTAAACAGGCTACAGAAATTAATGAAGTTTGAGAACTCTGAATCTGTAGATTTTCACCTAAAGGCTGTCTATGAAAAATACTTTCTTTTAAGGCAGGAATTTCCTGAACCTATCATTGTGATTTTCTTTTGGCAAGTCAACTTTATTCAGTAAGCCACAACCAAAGTACCCAGCAGCCATGGATGGATGCCTTTAACACTAGATTTGGCCATCAGCACCATCCTCTCAATTTGTCAACTATGAAAGAGGTACAGACAAGGAAAGTACTTTTTCAACCAGTAAAATGTGCATTTTTAATATGCTAATCAACTTTATGTGCATTTTTTCAGAATGATTTCAATGTATTTATATGAAAAAATGAGCACACGAAACAATTTCTTTCATAAATATAAACAAGGCATCCAATTCTCTTAAAGGCATGAAAGATTCAGGTTTTTTTCTAAAAGTTTGGGTAAGAAATCACTTCATTGAGGAATTACACAAAATAACAGTTTAAAGATCAGACTGTGAATTTCATCTGAATAAGAACACAAACCATCATGATTTCTTCTCCTTAGAAACGATGCATGCAGTTTAAGCAACAACTAAGTCTACACCATCATGATTTTTTGCAAAATCAAGGAACATTTAACAATGAAAAGTAAAATATATGGATATGGGATACAATATATTTTATTTACCTTAGATGGATTTTTGTAGTCTAAAAGTAAATTTGCTGCTTTAATATCCCCATGCACATATTCATTTTCATGAATATATTCCAAGGCATCGAGCTAGTGGGCAAGGAAAAACTATATTACAAAGGAAACCATAATTTGTATTTGTATTACAATCATCCCCACAATATTGTTTAAAGACTTAACAAGTTTTATTGAATACATGAAGGTAAACATTGTTTTGAAAGAAAAACCTATTTCTTAATCCAGACTGAACAGGTGAAGGAAATCATTTGATTAAACATACAAATAATACAATACATTAGTAGTATACGTTGAATAATCACTTAAAGGGAGATGGAAACTAATAGCCTTTCTCCACACCTTCCAGAACATTCTGAAAACATATCACTGATATTTGGTGCCACACTACTGATAAAATGCAGCTCAATCTTCTGTCAGTTTTTAGATTTCAAGTAATAAAAATATATGCAAAGGTATGATAGATCAAAAAATATTTTAAATATGCAATGTAGAAGCTCAGTTCAAGTTTTAATTAATTAGCTTCAAATCATTACAGCAGAGAAAGAGAAGGATGAAGGAAGTCTTTCTCCTTTGCAATCCTTCTTTCAAGCAAAGTAATTTTAAAAAGTAATTTAAAAATACAAATACAAGAGAATAGTTAAAACTCAATGGTCCATTGATCCCCATCACAGGTTTACTCTGAGGTTTCATACTTACCACTTGCATCCCAATCTGCAGAACAGTTTCCTTGTCAAATTTTCTCCCTTCTCTTTCAAAGATGGTCTGAAGATCTTCTCCTAATCTTTCCATCACCATAAACCTGTAACTAATACAGTATGACCACAAAGGAAAACAATGAAAACATGCTGCCTTACATAAAAAGTCAACAACAAAAGCAAATGTATATGAGTGAAATAAACTGATTTGTTTTACTAGATTAAATACTAATCCACCTAATGTATCAGTTATGCATATCTTTTCACATTATCCTAAAATGTTTCCTCATGTCTTTCAGGGAAGGACAAATAAAATTCCCTATCCCAAAAAACCAATTCTTGTTTGGCTCTACTGTATTGCAATGTCTTCCTTACCTTTTACCAAGATGTTTGGCTTGGCCTGATCCCAAGAAAACAGGAATGCCTAAAAATGTGAGTCGTTTCAGCTTCATCCATTTTTTGACTGAGAAAACATGAGAGAAAAGCAAATTCTTTAGATTATCCACCTTTTTAAAACAAAACATAATTTTGATTTTTGGAAACATCAGACTACAATGCTATGAAAATGAATATACAAATGTATATAGGTACATTTGTAAAAGTAAAAGTAAAATAAAAGTTAAATTTTCAAAAACGATTGTTCTCAAGCTATAATTCCGGGGAAAGTATTAATGATAGCTTGAGATAGGACAGCTGTTGCCTGACTTACTATGTTCTTGTTTTGCAGCTCGTTGGTAGAATTTCAGTTCTGAAAATAAGGGGCCATTTTCAAGATATTCCTATACAAATATATATATATATATAAAAGAAAAAAGTTTCATGTCAATTATATGTTACACATAATTGAGTGTTACACATAAATAGGGAAAGTTCTAAGAAGCGGAGCTTGATTAAAAATGAGGAAAAAGAAAGGACAACACACCTCAGCTTTGTCTAGTCACCCCATCTAGATTTTGTTTGATTTGAAATCCAGAACAACCAAGACATTCCAGACTCCATTTATGCTGAACTATGGTTGGCTTAAAGCAGTCTGGCTTTTTGGAAAGCAAACCTTTTCTCTGGATTATTAAACAATTTTTTCCATGTTTTGTGTATACTCTTCATAAGGATAATGCCTGCCAATGATACATTATATAATTTTCAAAAAGGAATGAAAGTATGGGAGACTTTGATAACTGAAATATCTTTTGAGAGACTGATGCTGCCCTGTATGGTTCTTCTAGGAAATTCATAATTCTCTTGTGGTAGCTTTGTCTTTCAGGTCATGGAGAAGTAAATCAGATATCCTTGATTTTTTCTTAATCAATTGGAAAGATTTCAGTACTAAGGAGATTAAGACAAACTTCCCATGTAATTTTGAAAAAACTATTTTAATTAAATATACCATTATTTTTTTTCCAATTCAAAGAAATTTAGAAAGACACTAAGTAAAGTAGCTCAAACTCTGCCAATCTGTCTATTGGCAGGGTAAATCCAAAAACTAAGTACAGCAGAGCCAGATTTGTTGTGGTGGGAAAAGCTGGCCAAAGAAAGATGGAATGCACAAATGGGTGGATCAAGCTGGAGGCTATTGTGTAACTATTCCAAAAAGTAGCTACCTCCATCTCTATGGGAAAACAATTGGGAAGTGGATTGGAACATTACTGAATACTCCATTCTAAGTATATTTTCTTGTCACAAGACCAGAGCAGAGCATACAAAGTTCACATTATGCTTTCCAATCCGCACATCATGTGATGGAATGTAATAGGCTGGACTCCCAGGACGGAAGTCTGCATTCCAGAAGAATAAGAGACACTTCAGTCCAGATAGCTTGCGTGAAAGAAAGTATATGCTTCATGTAGGTAGTAGTCTGCCTTAGTTTAGCAAGATTCTGTCTACAGGTGAGGAACAATAAAGAAATTGTTGGAAGAATCACTTTCTTGGTTTTTGGAGCCTGACACACTAACATACACAAATGTAACACAAGATGAGATCTGAAACACAAAAGTACTCATCAACAGGCAAGATTACAATCAACACAATACAGATACCTCCTATAACAACTGTTAGTAAAGATTGGGAAGAATACCAGAATCAGGTTAATACCTGGTGCTAACTTTTCTAATTTTCTTTTTCCTTTGTTTGCATCTTTTAAAGATTGATATATCAAGGATTTTCTTGCTCTAAGGTGCTCCATCTAAAAGAGTTCACTCACTTCAAATAAACAAATAAATAATAATGTAAGGACAGCATGCAATTCCATTGGATTACAAACAATAAAAAGGCAACGATATTTTTAAACTTATAAAAATTACCACTTTAATGACATGCACAGCATTGTCTTCTACTGGAACATCAGGAGAAGGGAAAGCTGCAAGATAAAATTAAGTTAGAGAAAGTTATGGAAGACTTGAGCCACTTGATCCAGAACTAAATTTCAACTCAACAAAAGAAGATATGATGTAGTTATGCTCATGCGCATATTATGTTAAAAACTGAAAAAGCATTTTTTTAACAATAATTTGGTTATAAATGAAATAATGTAATTTTTTCATTGTTTTCTTCATGACA
The DNA here is from genome assembly GCA_032468095.1 of Pareas carinatus. Taxonomy (NCBI): domain Eukaryota; kingdom Metazoa; phylum Chordata; class Lepidosauria; order Squamata; family Pareidae; genus Pareas; species Pareas carinatus. The sequence continues at coordinate 115,083 of JANHFO010001152.1, read as the reverse complement.
TGTGATAAAGCTCTACCATTACTATTATTCCTATTTTTACAAGATTTAAAGAAGTATGCCACCAAATTGTCTTCAAGTTATTCAGTGAATGAACTAGAACATACTTGGAACTGCAGGATTTCTCATGTACATAATTTATGACAGTTTTTCTTAAGATGGATATGATTAGAAACATAAATTTTGCCTCTCAACATTTTCAACCAAGGCTATGCTGGCTGGATAATTCTGAGAGTTGAACATCTAGATTTTTCAGGAACCTTGATTCAGAATCCAGAACTGCTACATATTAAGCCTTCTGAGCAGAGAAGTAGTTTCTCATTCCAACGTTGGTTATATCCATATTTTCCTCTCCTTATCTTACACTTAAAGGAAATAGATGGCTTACAATGAGACTTTGAAATTGACCCCCCGTCTAATTAATATTTTTGCATAACCGCTGCCCCATGCTTCATGAAAATATGGAAAATGATGTCCAATGATGAAGCACTTGACATGATTCATGGCAGGCCTGTTCCAAGAGGTCCTTTTCCAGGTATTACTTCAGTCTCATCGCTTAGGATTCAATTACTACTAATTCCAATCAAGTTATGTTTGTCTTTCTTCACAAACTTCTTTTAACCTGTGCATAATCTCATACAATGTTTTTAAGTTCTAGTCAAGCTATGAATAAAGAATTTATTAATATAAACAATTGAAATCCAAATCCAAAATAACTGAAAGTGGAAGATATTGGCTATCTTCACCTTACCATGCTATTCTGTCATTTGGACCATATTCATTGGAAAAGATGATAGGTAATAACCTCTAGATGTTCAAATGCTTTAATCTTTTATTTATAATTCTCATTCATTTTATACATGCACTTGCTTTATAAATAAACCCAATACTATATAAACCAAAGCTTTTCTTAACTTGTACAACAACTTTAATAAAAAGTAACCCAATGCATTCATTTTTTTCCAGCTAACCAAGTATTAACCACTGAAAGTGGTCTTGCTCTATGATAAGGAAAAATAAAAACAAGATCCTCTGCCTGCACAGCATGAGTTCTGTCATTAAGCTTTGCCCATAGCTTAGTTTCACATGCAAAAGTAAAATCAGAGCACACTTCTGGAGAATATTGCTTTTTTTCCCCTCTCCCCACACAATGATAACCTGGCACCATGGCACCCAGAAGTCCGACAAAGTAACTTGCTGGTTTTGCTTGCCAGCTGGAAACTACAAATTTCCACGTACAACAGTTTATTTGTGTAGCAATCATCTCCTGGAATAATGGAGAAAGTGCCTGCAGTACATCTTGTGGAGTCAGTTTTGCAGGCAAAGTTTACACAGAGGAAAGAGGAAAGCGGTGCCTATTGGCAATTAAATAGAATTCCCAATTCTTGTCCACAGCTGATCTCATTGCCACTGCTGGAGCTCTGGCAACAAATACTCATTTCGCAAATATGGATGGCCTCAAGAAAGTGGAGGTTTGTGTGCGAGCATGCTGTGGTTATAAAAATTTGAAGAGTAATTATTTCCTATGGGCTTTACTTATATGCTAACATCACAATATCTACAATCTGTAGACATTCCAAGATCAGAAAGTACAAATTCTGGTGATATATTTTTTTTCAAAATTCTTTACTACTTTTGCAAAGTAACAGCTAGAAAGATAGGATTTAGTTTTATGTTTTCCATCATCTTTTGCATTACTCTTCACTAGTCAGGTGCCTTCCAGATGTGCTAGAACAACTTTAAAGAATTCCCATCTAATAAGCCACGATGTATAAACCAAATGAATCTGAAAGTCTTCAGGTCAAGGAAATCTTGTTTACATATTTTTTCCCCTTTCCTAATCTTTCACTTCTACTCAAACTAGCAATGAAGCTAAATGCACATGAAACTGTTTAGTACTCAAGCTGAAGACCAAGGAAACATCACTTTAACAATGTTCAGTGCTGCAGAACAGAAGCAATGCAAGAATTTTTATATAACATAAAATTATTTTAATCAAAGGAAGTAAAACACTTGGTAGCTTCTGTCTGGGTACTAATCCCAGTAAACTATCCAGGACTGTGCCTCATCTGGCATTTAAGGTATAAAGTTCTTTAATCTTGCTTGATATACTCCTAGTTTCTTCTTCAATCCCTAGTGCAAGCCAGAGAAATAACCATGCTGAAAACCAGAAAAGTAATTCTGGACCTGTTCCCCAGAAATTCTTCACAATTATTAACTCTGGAAAGCAGGGTTTACGGGGAATGGGGGCAAAGTAGGACCACAGAATAAATAATCACTGGATTATTTTGCACCAGGAAGTTCAATTATATAAAGAAACATTTTGGAATTACCCACAATGGAAGAAATGGATAGTGAAGATCCTGGAACTTGCTGAGATGGCCAGATTGACTGCTTTAACTCAAAAAATTTGCAGGACATTGTCAAAATTTAATGATGATCGAAAAACCCTTACTGAATTTTTAAAAGAAACACAAAAAAGTGATGTTATATGGTTTTGAGAATTAGAATAAAAATAATATAGAGAAAATGTACATAATGCTGTAATCATAGAGATTTTATATCTCTACTTATAACAACTGTAAAAGAAAACCAAAAATCACTTCTTTATATATTTTTCTTTCCCTTGATTTCTGCATCATTGTCTTTGCTCTTTCTTTTTTTATCTCTTTGTCTTTTTTATTCTAAATATTAACTCTTGCTAGTTTTCATTCTGTATTGAAAAATTAATAAAATTTATAAGAATGAAATATTCATAAATTATGTGTTTTTATTTATTGCAATATTTGGTTTGGAACAGCATTTTAAAAAATAGCACAATTTGACTGACCCTGAATCTGAAAAATCACCTGATTCAATTTCATATCCAAATCAAGGATTCAAATATCTTTTATCAAGGATATGATCAAGTACTATAACTTTTTAAAAAACAGGTATTTGAGATTTTTTTAAAAGTAGATTCTTAAAACTGGGAAAATGTCTAATTTCATGATTCAGATGAAAAGATTTTGGAAGCAGGCCCTTTAAATCCTAATTATTATTATTCAGGAAAGTATAATTTTTCCTCCTTTTATAAAGTGGAGTATAAAGTATTAAATCTCTTTTGCAGACAAAATATAAAGCTCAACATTCACATATGAAGTGTTCAATGTCACAGTGGACTTCTAGGAAGGGAGGGGGATGACAAAGGAATATATCCATTTCCTAGTTACATTGAGGGATGATTCTAAGTAGAAAGCTCTCTCACACTAAGTATTTCATACTACATGTCTTACCTAGGTAGACCAAGCCAAATCCTCCATAAGCAAACATGGGACCCAATCTCCATTTCCGTTTTTGGGTATCTGTCAATATTACTCCTTCTTGAAGAGGATCTGGAAGGCTGTTTTTTCTATGCTTTTTGGGAGGCATTACCACTGAATAGAAGAAATAAAAAGACAATTCTTAGAAAAATCAGAAGGTATTGCATCTCCATAGACTTCTTATGCACAGTTTTTTTTTAAAAAAAACGCCAACCACTTTATAATAAGGTAATACTGACATCAGCAAGCTTACCCTCTTTGTTACATCATAAAGTGATTCAGTTGATGATATAAGAAATCCTTGCTGAATATATATGAAAAGGGCAGCTTTGACCATAATACAATCACCTTGAGATGTGAGAAATACAATGAATGGAATGTTATAATAAATATATAACAGTGATAATATGCCTTGCCAGTTTCTTCTGTTCAGAGTGAATCTGCCCAGATGTCTTTAGTAATAACAGCTCTTTCCTTGTCAACTGCAAGCATTTGGCTTGATTCTGGCATTGATGTTTGGATGGATTTTCACTTGTTAGATACATTCGGTAAGAAAGTATCTGACCACTCTTCTTTTGGCTAACATTGTTTCTCCTGTCTGAATAATAGGAATGGCATTTTCTACTTGAGACAAAAGTCTGAAAATCCCTTAAAATGACTGAAACTGAGCATCATCCAATATTGTCTATGATGTTTTGGGCCATATTATAATATATTTTTCAACTGATTCTCTCTCTATACACAATCCCTTGCTTATACTGTAGCTGTAACTAAAGTATTTCAGATAAAAAAACCTTGAGTGGTTTTGATGCAATGCATGATAGGCTTCAGTGCTCTAAACTCATGTTGACTAGGCGGCCAAAAGCAGTACAGTGTCAAGAGTTAAAATAAGCTCACAGCAAAAAGCATCTTTAATATCTTTGTATGCTCTCTGTTTGGATTCTCTTTACTATTAAGATACAAGAAGAAAAAGGGATGTTAACAAAAGGTGAGGAGATAAGCTCTATTTTCATTAATCCCACACTACAATACCAGGGGAAGTTCCCATTCCAAGACTGGTGTCAAAAACCCAAACCCAAGTTTTCAACCTTTTTTCTTAACTTGGAAGAAAAAAGCTGAACATTTTACTCTTTTTATTAGTTATATCATAATATTTATTTATTTTTTCCAATAAAAAAGGTGAGGAGAGATTTTTCCTGCCATGGAAATAAGTAGAGAAAAACTTGCTCGCTTAATTTCTTTGTGACAAAGACTGAAAATAGACACAACACCAAGTTCACAAAAAAGATAACGGCAATTCAAAAATTCAAATTCTAGAAAGCGAAACAACAACTCTCTGTTTCTTATTTCATTCAAACCAAGGTAAGACAATATTTAAAAGCAAAAACAAGATTGATTAAAAATGTATCTGCTGCAACATATTGTTTCCCGGGTATTATAGACTACAGCTTCTATAGTTCCAAGCCAATATAGTTACTGCTTCAGGAATTGTTAACTTTTTATTTTTTGTAAAACTCTTGACTTTCTCATAAAACTAAAGGCAGCTGTGACTAGGCCAGTTGAACTAGCAATTACAGGAGTATTGTGAGTACTTTGTATCCAGTGTACTTGAATAACAATTTATATTGTAATAACAAGTTTGAAATTAAAAACAAACAATACCTTATTATAGATTACTTGTATTTTATTATTTTTATTATTTAAAAAGAAATGAGCTTTCCCTCCAGATAAAATATAAATAGAAGATGTATTAAAGTATGTATGAACGGGCCCAGAATGGAACATGCTAACTCTGCAAAAAAGAGATGGCTTGAGCTTGAAGGACTCCCTGAAATCAACACGTATGTCAGGCTTTCCTTACAACTCTGTCCTCCATAGGAGGGAATAGACCACATGTATTCCTACACAGTATCCAAAAAGAAGTGAGGGGCCTTGTGTTCCAAAAGTGGCATTGATGCATGCAACTGGATGGAAGCCACTTTCACGACCTATCTTTGTGGAGGCTACACGTATGACGCCCTACTCCCAGCAGCCTTAAGAAGAATTCATTTCCCAGCTTTCCAGCATCTATCATAGCACTTACACATATGAAGAAAGCACCAAGAATTTAGGAATCACTCCTAGGATTACAAACTTCTAAACAGGGTGGAGGGGACAGGTTAAAAACATGTACTTATTTAAGAAAACTCATCTGGCCTCAACTCAACTCAACTCACTCTCAGCGAATCTGGGCGCCTTGCTTCCATTAAAGCCTGAAAATAGTGAGTAGGCAAGAGAGAAAAGAGGACGCGACCAAGGAACCACAAAAGGAGCAGGGCTGGCCCTGGAGTTACGCACAGGAGAGCCGCCAGTCGCCCTTTCCCCTTGACTCTTCTGCTGCTGGCGTTGTTACTCTCGCGCCCCAAACTGCCCGAAGTCAAGACATGGGGAGAACGCGCGGAAACGCGAGAAGTTGAGGAAGGCAGCCCCGCCACACCCACCCACTTCGAAGGCGGGGAGTAGTCCTCCCCGGTCCCCACAACGGCACAAAAAGACCCCTTTGCCTTCTTCGACCCCCTCCCATTGCCTTG
>JANHFO010001152.1:79947-96120 GCA_032468095.1 Pareas carinatus | reverse complement strand
GGTCATTATGGATTTCATTTTTGTCTTTAAAGTGTTAGCTATCCCAATCAATTTCAGTCTCCCCCAAAATTTAATGAGCTTTCCATCTCTTCATCAAAGTCAAGAATATAAATTGAAGAATACAGAACCCCAAATTTATTTTATGGTAGCCCATTTGATACACCCCAGTTTTATTAGCAACCATTGATGACCATATTTTTTTAAAAAAAACTTGTATATTTGTTTTAACAATGGTACAGAATAATGTGATGAGATGTACAGGACATAATTTCTTTACAAGTCATCTAATTGCTTCATTGCTGATGGTTGAGGCAGGTGAGATTCTCAGTAGTAACAGCAACGCCCATAAGTCCCTGAAGAAGAGCTTCTCCTATTGCCTTAACTTGTTTAACTGTCTGACTGATGTTCAACACATCAGCAACTCTGTAGGAAGAACCAAATCTCAAAACCCATGGAAGAATTTTGAATCACCACCAGCTCTGGGATGTTATAAATTCTGGCCAGTCCTCTTGGTAGTATTTCAATTTATATCAGTGGACTGAATTTCTGCATGATGCCAGATACCATCCATCATAGTTGTAAGCAAGTTGAGGCTGGATGGAATATTAGCTCCTTCTGCAATCGCATCCTTTCTCCAGTTGTGGGTAGGCACAAATTCCAGAACTGTTGTCAGGATTCAACCCTGTAGCTGTTCCTCACTCTCCTAGTCTTCTGATTATTCACTACTCTGATCTGTGTAACTAGGGTGTGAGTGTGGATGCTTTACATCATGCTTTTCATCCAGTGGAGTCATCAGTGGAGACTGAATGCTGATTGGGAAGAAGGACTATTTCTGTTCTTCTGAAGCTCTGTGCAGAATGGAATGGGCAGAATGGAATGGACACTGAGATTAATACAGCTGGCTTCTAATGACCACTGGGCAGTGCAGCAACCCCCATAGGCTGCTTGCCTCAGCTCCACTGTGCATTTTCTAAGACTGAGCTCTATCCATTTAACTGTTATGCCATCCAGCTTACGCTTACTTAGCTTGTTAATCAGAATATCATGGACTACTTTCTCAATTGCGTTATTGCAATCAATATATGCAACAACTGCAACCTTCTCTCAACCTTGCTACTTGATCAAAACATGAAATAAAACTAGTCTTGAAAGATTTATTCTTAGCAAACAAGGGCTGACTTGTGCACCACAAATAGCAATCAAACCTGTGAAATTTGCAGTGGAAGTACAAGCCCATCCATATGCTACCTGGATAACACTTTTCTTTTCTTACACCATCTCACTATATCAGGTTTTTTTTATAATGCTAGACTGGAAGCAGGCATTTCAAAGGCACAGGGCTTTGATTTATTTTAAACTATCAAAGAATTCGAATGGGTTTACTATGTATCAGACTCAAGTCATATTTTTAATATGTTTAAATTTTTATCCCCTTTTTTCCACCTGTGCAGTGAAAGAGTGCCATTGTTTTTCAGGAAGGAGGGCTGTTTCCGACATAGTTTAATAACAGACTAGTCTGGTTTTGGATTGTTTTTGGTCCTGTACGACCTGTCTTCCTTATACATCCTCCTTTCTACTCCATTTGTTAAAAATATCTCAAGGTATTTTAGCAAATGATCCAAACAAGTCTAGAACTAGAAACATGAAATAAAAAGTTTACGCCACAGTGTGACATCGTCACAAGAAAAGAAAACAAAATAGAATTTTACCTAGCCAAATAGAAGTGCGTTTTGCTGCCCCAGCCAAGTCAATACAGCTACCATAACTCAGAAATAGCTGGAAGGAATTTATTATGATAATGAAGATTATTTTAAATTTATTATAGTTACCTATCTCATAGACTCTGGGTGGCACACAAATACAAAGGAATGAAAACCATTAAAAATATATTATACCCCATCGATAGCCTGGACAAAAAAAAGTCATAAAGCAGCAAACCAAACCAAGGTAAGGACTCCACAAACACTTCCACTGCAGGCCTAAGATCAAAGCCAGACCTTCAGGTCTTTTCAGATCAGCAAGGAAGACGACATTGCCTGTACGTCTTGGGGGAGGGGATGCTAAATGCTAGCCAGATGGCAGTTGAGAGATAGTAAGTGTTAGCTGGATGAAAGAATGAGACTGGAGGATTCAGGGTGCAACAATCCAAAATGTTTATTAACTGAGAACGCAAGCAACTAACTCCAGCAGTGGCAAAAGCCGGCTGCTCTCTTTTTATATGTGGCTTAACCAATCAGCGATAACATGTTATTTCCAGCTTCCAGATCAGCCCACACAGACTGGAGGAATCTCTCTCTCGGCTGGCTCCAGGACAGTATACAACAGTAAGGGTCAAATAGTGTCTGCAGAACCAATGCAGAAAGTTTGCTTTCTGACCATAGCCCTTTAAAACCAATATGATATGTGCCAATGTCAGTTGTTCAGGCACAATGGTTTAGTCTGGCATGACCTTGAGCAATAGTTTAGATGTTTGTTTAGAAAATTCTGGTCTCTTATCTAATCTTATCTTGATTGTCATAATTTCTAACTTTTTTTAAAAAAAAGCTTGACTTAGCTTGTTACTAAAGGTTGTCATTTGTTTATGGCATCCAGCCTTTAATGTTGTGAAAAAAATTAAAATAATAGAAGGGAACAGAAAGCTTGATGATTACAATTGGTATTTGGGGGTCAGTAGAACCAGCTGATTGGCATTCCTCAAAAAAAATCTCATTGTTGCTAATTGGCAGTCAATATACTAAACCTGAGTGTGGCATACATAACCTAACCTTGTTTATCTCACACAATCCCATGAGATAAGTTAGTGATAGTAAATTGATTACCCTAAGCCAATCTCCCTACAGTCTGATCTCCCTGCAGACCATCCAGCATAGCCAAATGAATTTTGGGAAGGTGAAGTCCCAGCACACCTGGAAAGTAACAGGTTGATGGAGGCTGAGTGAGACTAGAAAAAGATGACTCCCTAGTCAGCCAGCCTGGCTAAGCAGTTTTCTAATGAATGAATAACACATTTGAATTTTCTCCCAATTCTAATACAATACAGAAGAATGCAGTTCTCTTACCATTCTTCAGATTCAGAGATTCAGACCACAGAAGAAAGAAAATGGCAACTCCATTTTCCATTATGCCAAAGGCTCCATTAATAAGAGAATATTGCTAATCGGGACTTCTTTCTCTTAAGCTCACTCTTCCTAAATGTTGAGACCATTTTTATTTTCAATGGTGTTTAAATTAGGTTCCAAGGAAATCCATAGTTTTCTGAGCATTTATCGACAGTAGGATGACTGTTAATGGTACACAAGATTCCCTACAAATACAGTTGCTTGCTACTACTTCTGAGGTAGCATAGTTATAAGGAGTGTTGGATGTATTTAACGTAGAAACTGACAAATCTTATCCCCTTCAGATTTTTTCAATGCTTGATTTTTCTACTCTTAAAATTGTTTCATCCCATTTGTATATCCATTTTGCTATTTTTTTAAAGTGACTACTGTATCATAATAAGTCATTTTCAAGTCCATTTCTGCATATGTATGTACAGTATTTACTGTTCTTTGATATGTAAATATTTAGTATGGTATACATTGTGATTGTAGCAGCATTTCATGCTGTCCAGTGACTAATGCTATGGAAGTTTCTCACTGCAGAAGTTGTGCTGGTTGAAATATGACACCTCCTGTAACAGATACATAGGGGATCACAAAGTTCTGTCTATGTTAATGTCCAAATGTCCAAAACCTTCCCATGTTCATTATTGAGATAAGGCTATACTACTTCTCTCTTACTGTTTAATATTGTGATTGATGTAGTCATGTGAAAAGTTCTTGCCAATCAGCAGGGTGTCAATTTTGGACAAGATGAATTCATCACAGATCAAATCAAATATTTATTACAGTAAAACTCAGCATAAGCAGGTAGAGCTGAGTCAATTAAAAATGTAGAAGATACATCAGTCCTAAAGAAAAGTTGAAAAGCAGAATGTATATATAAAATCTTAAGGACAGGAGCATTAGATTAGAGGGGAGCATAAAAAATATATTAAAGACTATATATTTGATATATGACCAATGTTGTGAACTTAAGTGCTCATTAGGCCTAGTCTGTTGCAGGTCACCATTCCACAAATTTGAAAAGGTGTGCAGAATCTGATAGCATTGTATGATGTATCAGGGTTGATATCAGAAAGCATCAGGGAGGTGTAGAATCGTAATGGGTATTAATACTAGTGAGATGAGACTAATATGAATGTCTCTGGAATACAAGCACTGGAGCAGCTCATGCTCTCTTCTTTCTGTGTGTTTAGAGTCAGAGGAGCATTGTATCTCTGGGTAAGAATTTTTCCTGAATTGGCCTTCAAGGACAGCTGAGGGGAAGGCATAACAATGCTCTCTGGTATTTAGGGATTTCAAGTTTAGTTAAGTATGTCATAGGGAGGGAGAGTATCCATTGGATTTATGGGCAATAAAGACTGAGGTCCTGCTAGAGGCAATTGAGTACTTTGCATCTGCTACATGCTGTTTAATGAGTGTTTTGCCCTGATTGTATACCATGCTGAATAGAACACCTAGAGAAAAGCTCAGGGATGACATTTTAGTTCCTATTGCCTGTTTCCATGTGGACTGAAAATTATCCCTCATACTTAATGGGCAAGCCAAGAGGAAATAAAGAATACTTTGGGCCAATAAGTGAATATAATCACCTGCATTGTAGCTCCATGTAGCTTGTCTCTAGTTACAAGGTTTTATTTGAAACACAATTTGAGACCTGAAGTGCTGATCGTACAATTTTGGGTTGTACAGGTTCTCAGATACAAAATTGGAGAATGGGATCCAGCTGGGCAGCATCAAGAAGTTGGGTTTGGCTTCCAAAGGTGCTGCCAGTAGATATAGCAATGGCCACATCTTTGCTTAAGGAATTTAAGGGTGGTAGTTAATCTCCTCTGTGCATTTTCAGCAATGTAGTTCCCATGGAATTTCCTATTGCTAGCAGAAAGGAGGATTACCCCCAGATATTTGAAGCAGGAGATGTGCTCAGTCTTGTAGCCATCTATGATCCAGGAGTAACTCTTGGGATTTTGGCAAATGCCATGATTCTAGTTTTCTGAAAATTGAGTTCTACCTGGCCTTCTCTGCAACACTGCACTGATACTTTAAATGCTCTTTAACGCCAGTAGGCATCCTTAAAGTATTGTTGAAACATCTGCACAGAGTAGAACAGAGATGTACTGTATCTTCTAGCAAGTTTTGAGTAGTGAAAGTTTGTGTTGTGAAGATCTAATGTTTGTGGACACAGTGTGATTTTTGCAGACAGTGACAGAGAAGCCTAATATAAAAATTCTATATGGCTTGACTATCAATAAATACAAGTCCAAGGTATTCACATGCTCTTAGGCAACTATCTGTTTTGATGGAGCTCAACAATTTTAATACCTTGGGCCAGTAGTCCAAGAACATAAAATAGTTGCCACAGTTAATAACAATCAATCAACTAGATTACCTCAGCTTTCAAAATTCTGATAGGATGCCTCTGACAAAAAAGCAGGATAAGCATTGCTATGGAAAAGCACATCTATCTATCATTAATACTACCAGGCTCCTTTGTGGTATGGAATCTTGATCTTGCTTCAAAATGGCTTCTGTTAAAAGTTTTTTTCCAAATGCATTATCTACACCAAATATTAAGGATTTCAATTCATGATGAAATACCTGTCTTTAGGCAAGTTTTGAATAGTGTAAGTTTGTGTTGTGGAGTATCTAAAGTTTGTAGAAACAATGTGATTTTTTCAGAGAGTAAAAGAGAAGCTGCAAACAACCTATGGTAGCTGATGAAATTAGAAACATCAAATGTGTTAGTTTGAACAACTCTGCTGCAAGGTCACTTCCTAACTTCCTTCCTGATTGTTCTGGAAATCAAGTCTTGAGAGTTGGAAAGTATACTTCCAAAAAAACCAGCCCCATCTTGACTGAAGGACATGGAAAAAGATCTAGTGAAACTTAAACTCAATCTGATAGAAGCAAAACTAGCCCACAATAAACAAAATGGAAGAAAATGCCATGTGATGTGTCATCAATGGACCTGTAACACCTGTAGACACTTGTTGATTGCTCTATGACTCTATCAGATGTGAGCTAAGCATTTTCAGTTCAAGTTATCTTCCTGAATCTGTGCATTAATTCCCTAGCCCATTCTCAGAATCTTGCATCACAAAATTCAGAAAAGTATGACAATGAAGGATGATTGCATCCAGCTTGCATTTCTGTTTAGGTAAGTTAGATTAAAATGCAAACAAATGAATTTCTCCATATTTTCAATTCAACGTGGCATGTATGAAAATAGATCATAGGTTCTAAAATAAGCCCCCAAATATTTCATGATGCTCTGTATTAGACAAGCTGATGTGAAAAAGATTGTCTGCAACTTCCAGTGGATGGCGTGGCGATGAAGCAGCAGATTCAGGAAGCTCCTAAGTTGAATTGCTTGACAGCCCATAGACCGGGACAGTTCCGATCCAGGAGCTGAACCCTAAGTTGCCCCGAAGAGGCAACGAAGAGGAGGAGATGGTCTGTGGTCCCAGGGAAGGTGGCGACCACCCCGAGACCAGGAAGGAACCTCTCAAAGGTCTGCGAAGCTAGACTGTGGAGACGCAGTATATAGCTGCAGATGAGCCGTGAAGGAAAAAGTCAAACTGCAAAAAGGCACAAACCAGCACACAGATACCTGAGTGAATTTTAAAGGATTTTTCTACCAAAAAGTCTACCTGATTAAAGATAAGATTTAGAAAAGAATTATTACCCGAAAAGAGGGGAAAGATGGTGACTAATTACTGAAGGGTTTAAGGATGATGTCAAGTATTTGAATTAAAATTAAACTCTAGAAGGAAGAAATACTTTGGATTAATTCTAAAATTAAAAAAGGTTATATTCCCACACTTGGTAGTGGAAAAGTTTTTTTCTGGCTTTTGACTTTTGAGGATTATAGACCCTTAAATAAAAGTGAATCAACTTTTGGTTTTAAAATTTTATTTGACCCTGAAAAGAGCAGCTGTGATCTATTTTTGGAAACTAGAAAGTAAATATTTGGACTTACAAGGTTGTTTGCAAATAACTAAGCTATTTTCCTGTTTTTTAGGACCCTTTAAAGAATGGAAGTTCAATGGAAGATAGTGTCTATAAGCAGAAGAACTGGATTTCCTGACCTGTCTAAGTTCAATGAATTTGGTAACTGGAGAACTGCTGTCAATGAGAGCAAAACAATTCTAGGTCAAATGGGCAATATTTTGACCTGGTATAAGGCATCTCCCTTCGGGGAGAAGGGTGGTATGAACATTTAAATAAACATAATAATAATAAAACCCTCCGGCCTGTTTCTTCTTGACAGTGATTTTGCTCTGAGGAGAAGTGCATGATGAAAACAGCAGTACTGTATTCCCACTTCTCTTTCAACTAGATATTACATATTGATATTGAACAAAAGACTGGAAATGTTTATCTATTTTATTGGCTTCAATTCAATGATCTCTTTTTTTAAAAAATGGGGAAATTCATTTTTTGAAAATAGCTAACTTTCTAAAACTAAAAAAAATGTTTTCACTTACATGTGTAACAGCAGGCCTATATACTTTTCATCACAAAGAAAAAGATCTGTCTACATGGTGGCACTAGTTATTATAATACTATCAAATGTAGCTTCAAGCTACCAAAGTTTTAGTGAGACATGAATTACTTTAGCCTCATTTCATCAATGTTATCTGGTACAAGTTTTCCCCTCTGCTGGGAAAGAGCAGTGAGACATGACCGCTCGGCTCCTCGCTGGCCTGGGGGAAACACCACTGGCCAGTTCCACATGGAAAAAGAGGGTGTGGCTGCAACGGGAAAGGCGGAGTCCATTAGGGAAGGAGCCGACCAAAGTGAGGGAGAGGCGGCGGTTGCCGTCACCTGCATGGATAATCGGGGCAGTCAGGCAGGGAGGCCGTGGCTCCACTGGGGAAGAGCGGTGAGAGACGACCACCCAGCTCCTCGTCAGCCTGGGGGAGACACCACCAGCTAGCTCCACCTGGAGAAAGAGGCAGCGGTGGCAGTGGCGCGATAGGTGAAGGGATAGGCGGAGTCCGTTAGCGGAGGAGCCAAATGTAATTGTAATGTAATTAAAATGTAATTAAATAAAAAATGTAAAACCTAAATAGATGAATAGATGAATAGACAAAAGTACTTTAAATGAATATAGTTATGTAACTCTGGAGATTCACTGCTAAATCAGGATAGGAGTTTAATGACCATCAATATAATTGAGAATTTTCTTTTTTCTGAGGATATTATAGAACATGGTATTACTTAAATGGGAATGAAGCATTGATCGATGATCTCTGGAAGGCCCGGGATAGGGGTTGCTCCTCTATCCTAGTCCTGTTAGACCTCTCAGCGGCGTTTGATACCATCGACCATGATATCATGCTGCACCAGTTGGAGGGGTTGGGAGTGGGGGGCACTGTATCGCAGTGGTTCTCCTCCTACCTCTCCGATCGGATGCAGATGGTTTTGGCAGGAGGGTGGACGTCGACCCCGAGACACCTGTTATGTGGGGTGCCGCAGGGGTCGGCCCTTTCTCCCCTCCTGTTCAACATCTATATGAAGCCGCTGGGCGAGATCATCCATGGCTTTGGTGTGGAATTTCATCAGTACACTGATGATACTCAGCTGTATGTCTTCACCCCAAGCCACCACAACAATGCCATTGAAGTGATGACTCAGTGTCTTGAGGCCGTGCAGGTCTGGATGGGGAGGAACAGGCTCAGTCTCAATTCCTCCAAGACCAAGTGGCTGTGGTTTCCGACGTCCCAATATAGCTAGTTGATTCCATCTCTGGTCACCAGGAGCAATTCTTTGCCCTCAGTGGAAAGGGCTCACAACTTGGGTGTCCTCCTGGACTCACGGCTGTAATTGGATGATCATATGACAGCTGTGGCCAGGGGGACCTTCCATCAAGTTTGCTTGATGAGCCAGTTGCATCCCTTTCTAGATCGGGACTCATTACGCACAATCACTCAAGTGCTTGTCATTTCTCGCCTAGATTACTGCAATGCGGTCTACATGGGGCTCCCCTTGAACCGTACCCAGAGACTGCAGTTGGTTCAGAATGCGGCCACGCGGGGGATTATTGTTGCTCAATAGGGAAATTTATCAATTTGTTAAATAACTTTTACAACCATTCTAAACATCCTAAACCTTCTAGTTAATTAATATTTTTATCATTACTCTATATAAGTCACTACACTATAATAAAATTTATCTTTTTCTAATTATTCATTAACCAAAATCAAAATCCTGTTTCTATATTCATAGCAAATCTATTTTCCGTATCAAAATTCAATTTTCAATATTTCCAACCCATTGAACAGTAATCTGTTTTTAGCATATTCCCAAATTTCTCCCTCTTAACAAGTTTAAATATATCATTTTTAATTATGTCAAATTTCTTGGATTGCCAAAAGTATTCAATAATTTACAAGACACTATGCAATTCTGAACTGGATAGAGGAGAGGGGAAAGGATTCAAGGTAGCGACAGCCTAAAATGTTTTTGATAAATCTGCAAGAAGTCCAGGATAGGAGGTTTCAAGCCTTGCAAGCAGGGAGCTTGGCACTCCTGAAAGTTAGTAGAATGCATTTCTGGTTCTAGCGAGTATGGCAATTGTGAATCTGAAGCCAACCCATCCCAATTCTAAAGGGAAGGGCAAAGGGAAAGCCAAATAAAGAAGCACATATTATTTATGGTTGCAAATAGTGAGCAGAAGAGCTCTGCTCATTCACAAATTGGCTCAAAACATAAGAGACTATCATTTATGACTTCAATTTTCACCAAATGTTCTACAGGCTCAATGGGAAGATATATTTGCACACCATGGGACTGTTTATTTCATTTCCAACCAAAATCCATCAGGATTTGAAGGAGTTTGTTTTTTTGCAAAATCAATCTGAGATTGAAGAATAACAGGAAGAACAAAACGTATTTAGCATCACAGGTTTAAGCCCTTCTTCATTTCCACCCCCCCAACAATATCACCCAACTTCGTGATTGCTAAAGGAGGGCAGGAGTTGTTTATTTCCTGACAAACTGTTCATGGAGCACATGGGCCATTTGCTTCCAAATCCTGGTTTTACTTCCTAAAGTCAGTACAATTCAAGGATCATTTTGATTACAGATGAAACAAAATGAACATTTGACATGCATTAGAACATGATGTCTATTTTACAGTATGAATAATTTCTAATTACACTAAAAGCTACAGATTGTACTAGCTGAAAGGAACAACCTTTTATTAAGGATATGAAAATTGCTTCAGAACCACAAGTTTCCATTACAGGCCTGAAATTTTCAAAAACTTCTCCAAAGAACATCACAGAGAAAAATCACAGAATCTAAGAAATAAGAATATGAAATAATGCCACCTATTGGACAAAATTATTGAATGCAGTCACAGTAAACTTTTGATTAAGACTGAGTGTCTCATTCCACAAGGACAAAACTCAAAGCCCCAAAAGCAGTTGCTGGTGATTCATCATTCCTTACCCCACTGGTTCTTAAGGACCAGTGTCTGAGCTGTACCATTTTAGATGATATAACTTCATATTTAGATGATATAACTTCATATTTGGGAAAATGCATTTGAATTAAAGACTGAATAAAGAAATTCCCCTGTTTTTTTCCTGGAAGTTCTCATTCAGTTTGATGAAAGTTTTTTTTTTTTAGAAACTAACAAAAGAGAAATTTTGAAGAAATAAGAACCAAAGTATTACATTCCTGTGCTTACTTAGTTATGAAGTAGCCAAGGTAGCTGTGTGTAAGAGATAATATCTTGTCTTTCACCATGTAGTTTTATTTTCTAGGTATGCAGTATTCTTGGTTCTTCATTCTTTAATTAAATCTCAGTCATCAATAATGTTTCCCACTGGAGTTTTGTAGAAGTTGTGCTATTGCCATAACTCAG
Source organism: Pareas carinatus (assembly GCA_032468095.1). Lineage (NCBI taxonomy): Eukaryota > Metazoa > Chordata > Lepidosauria > Squamata > Pareidae > Pareas > Pareas carinatus. The sequence continues at coordinate 85,140 of JANHFO010001152.1, read as the reverse complement.
GCAGAGTCTGATCCTTGAGAAATTATTGAACAATTTCTTTTTTGCCTGAAATTTGGCAAAACTATCCATCTGAGGGAGAGCAGTGACTCAGCTGAGTTTGTCAATTGGAAGGTCGGCAGTTCGGCAGATCAAATCCCTAGTGCTGCATAACAGAGTGAGTTCCCGTTACTCGCCCCAGCTTCTGCCAACCTAGCAGTTCGAAAGCATGTTAAAATGCAAGTAGAAAAATAGGGACCACTTTAGTGGGAAGGTGACATGCTCTGTGCGCCTTTGGCATCTAGTCATGCCGGCCACATGACCACGGGAGTATCTTCGGACAGCGCTGGCTCTTCGGCTTTGAAACCTGAGATGAACACTACCCCTAGAGTGAGACACAACTAGTACGAATGCGTGGGGGGAACTTTAACCTTCACCTTACTCATCTGATTTTTCTGCCAAAAATTTGGTAGAGTATTTCAAAAGGTTATTAGTGGCCCACTCTTATTTTGACCACCACATGTCAAAAAATCATACTAACAGCTTTCTACCCGAAGTATGAAGGAGAAAAGCAGACTACCTGTTAGCTTTCTTTTCAGCTATTGATAAACTCTAATCCCAGTTGTCAGGTCTACAGGGTGAGAATTAACAAAAAGGTTAGTGCCAGAGAAAGTTCTGTCGACATTTCAGAAGTGGCTCTTTAATTGTAAAGCGTTCCTTACATCAAGGATTTGGAACAAAACCATGGTTGCTACAATTACGACTCTTGTTACCAGATATTGTTGTACTTTTAATCATGTCTAATGCTAAATAGCTTTTTGCTCAACAAATTCTCAGAGATCTGTAGACACACATGGATGCTCACGCACACACACAATCAGACATTGCCGCACAAGTTGGACAATCATGATACCATTAGAAACAAAAGAAGGAGGCGAACAAAGCTCTCCTCGCCCCCCATCCTCCCCCCCTTGCCTTCACCCGGTAAAGATTCAAAAATCACACACCAAACATTTGTTCTGCTCCAGCTCTTTGTGAACTAATTGGCTCTCCTGGAGGGACAGGTAATTGTACTTGACTACACAAGCTGTCCTGAAGCTTCCATGGAAAGCTCCAGTAAGCTTGCAGCCTTTTTCGCCCTCAAGGATTTTACAGGTCAGGCATCCGATCGATACAGCTAAAAGCAGCAGGGACTGTAATGTCGACAGCAGGCTTCAGAAAACGCTGCAAAGTGCCAGTTTGTCCCCCCCACTTCATGCAGAAGCTCAAGACAGCTTAATTAACCTTGGAAAATACAATTTATCCAGGGGCTCTTCAGGCCTATACTAGGCCTTACTAAAGAAACTGATAGTAAAGATGCCAATCTGATCAGTCCTAAATTTGACGTGCTCATGTACAAACACCCCGTTTCATTTTGCCTTGGTTAGGGTACTGCGCTTTCAGAAGTTTGAGGTAGGGGATGCTGATGTTGTCTTGAAGAGTGTATGTAAGGCAGCCAGAGAGGATATTTTGTTAACTATCATGGTGATTTCAGCTGAAGCCTGGCACAGTGGGGGCACTGATCTGTGTGCGGGTGTGGGAGGAAGGAAGGGGGTGAATGAAACTCAGGTCTAAACACTTCCTTGCCCTCTTGTAAATATGTTCCCTTGTTAGTTGTCTCTTTCTACTGTCTTTTTAATACTGCCCAGCCATAAAAAGCGCAGACAAGATAATTTTCTAGATTCCCCAAACACCTACATTTTAAAAGATGAAAATTCATAAAGGGGTTTCAAGCCAACAAGAAGTTGATTCCGTGATATGGTACTTAAACGGGGCTCACAAAAAAGTTCATTTATTTATATAATCGTATTTCTGAACTGCCCATGTCCCTCAAAGAAGAACACTGGCCAGTGTACAATAAAGCATCAAGATGTAAAATAGTATATGAAAATTACAAAGTTAAGACTTAAAATTTTTGAATTAAAAATGTATATGAAAACATTAAGGAGGCAAGAATAATTAAATTTTGTTAAAAATTAGTTGGCACGGGCAAAGGGAGGACTCTCATGGCACCAGTCAACCCAACAATTGTGAAAAGATTTTGTCTTTCCCTCTTTTCTTCCCCCCTTGCATGCTTTACTTCATGTATATGGAGTAAAGTAGAAATGATATTTGCTGTGTGGCAGTTCTAGGATATTTTCCTCCAGAAGAATAAGTCTCTTTACTCTGTCTTCACTGACTTGACAAAGACATTTGTAAACAGTAAAGAGGGAGACTCTCTGGGTTATTCTGAGATGTTATGGATGCCTGAGGAAATTTGTGAATTCGATTCAGCTACTCTACAACAGGACACGTTCTTTATAACAGTGATACATAAGTTGCATTGCCATTTCCAATGAGGTAAAACAAGATTGTGTGCTAGCCCAAACCTATTCAATGTGTTCTTTGCTTGCATGTTGTCATATGCTGTCCAAGGTCTAAAGAAGGGAGCGTACATATGGTACCAATGTGGATGGCTATCTTTGACCTTCACCAGTTGAACTGATTACTGTGCACTCTTGGCACTCAAAGGCAATGGTCTACAGTTGATGCTGAACAAATTCTCAAATATGTCTATACTCTTCAGCCTGACTATCAGCCTAAACAACCCTGAAGTACTTTACTAGCCCATGCCAAATACCAAACCTGTAGAATCAGAAATCAGTGTCGATGATACCTAGCTGACAATTGTAAGTAGCTTCAAATACTTGGGAAGCATTATCTGGAGTGACTGGTCTTTGGACAAAGAAATTGACTCAAGGATCAGTAATTCCAGCTAGGCAGTTGCATACTAGAATGCTTAAGCCACACAAAATCTGTATCTCCACTAAGCTGAAAGTCAACAGAATTATGGTTATCCTCATACTGATGTGAGCCCTAGACTCTGTACCAAAGACATATCAAATATCTAGAGAAATGTCAAATGTACCCTCTCTACTCCATCCATGGCATTTATTGGCATGACCATGTCTCCAGCCTGAAGATCTTGGATCCTATGTAGTCTGTTTGAAACAGTTATTTCATTCTGCCAAATATAAGACTTGCTCTGCTAGAACAACAGTTTAAAATTGTTCCTGGACATGGTCCTTTATACATTAAAGAACCAAATAAGCATCTATACTTTCTATGGCTAAAATGAATTCATACCTCTAGAGTGCTGACCCTAGGATGGTTTAGCTTTTTTCATGCAATTAAGATTAAAACTGGATCAGGGCCAGTTTGGGATTGAAATTGACAATGAGGTCCTTTCCACATCAACTTGCCTTAGCAGTACCAAGTTCTGGCTGAAGCAGATTAAAAAATTATCATTCTGAACTACGTTTTGCTTTGTGTTGTCCAGACCAGCAAAAAGACAATCTTGCTCCCACCCCACACTGACCAATTCACCCTTTACCTCCTCTGCAAGTTGTTTCCTTTGCCATCTGAGCAAGGTGAGAATGTATGTGGAATCCCCAGCTGTTTGACAAATAAGTAATCCACAGAAAGAAAAATGCTAATGGTTTCCTTCTCAGCCCCCTTTCACCACACACAGACACGAAATTAATTGTGTGTTTGCGGTAAATATAGCAACAAGCCCTCTGTGATCAGAGCAAACTATCTGAATAGAAGGTAGGGTGAGCTCTTTGCATTTGGAGCCTAGTTTGGAATTTTACACCTGATCTTTAAAAGTTACTAAAAAGAGAAATAAGATCATCATTATATAGTCATTTTATTAAACTTTATAATTGAAAAGAAAAAACTAGCACAAACTTAAAAAGGAATAAAATAGAAAGACAGAAAAAAAAATAAAAATAAAAATATAATAAAGAGAAAAGACACATTCTGGAGATTGAGAAGTTCCCTGATGATAGGCTCCAGCATGAGTTCAAAAGCTTGGAAGAACAAACGTCTGGGATTAAAATCCAACAAATTATCTCTTCTCACATCTCATCTCCTTTCTATAAGCAATTATTCAAGTTTTATTGGTAAGTCCTGATCAGAAATTACATTTCTTTGCCTTGCTCTCTTACAATAGTGTAGAATCTGCATTCTTCACATTCCTTCCTACAGAAGTAGATAAAACATCATTGATCCAAGAAACCTCTACCTTTCTCAATGTGTTTTTGTCATTTGAAAATAAATGACATAAGCTCAGGGAATGAAATTTATATAAATTCTGCTCATCATTCTTTTCCCATATCAAACTTTAAAGCAAGTTGAGGAGTATCATAGAATCATAGAGCTGGAAGGGACCTTGATAATCTTCTAGTCCAACCCCTGCCCAAGGCAGAAGAAGTCCTTATAACACCCCAGACAAATGGTTGCCCAATCGTTTCCTCCATCAATGGAACTCCCACAACTCTGGAAGCAAGCTGTTCCACTGATTCTCACTGTCAGGAAATTCTTCCTTAGTTTAAGATTGGATCTCCTTGTGGCGAGCTTCTTGACCCTGACCTCAGATACTATGGAGAATAAATCAATGCCCTCAACCTTGCCCTTCAAGTATTGGAAAATAACTATCATGTCACCCCTGAGTCTTCTCTTTGTTAGGTTAAACATTAGTTTAGTAGGTAACAGACTTGTAGGTACAGCCTATTCAACTTCTATGGAGTAGAGAATCTATGAAAAGTAAAAAATTTATAGAGGACTAGCTATTGGTACTCGTGCTCTGCTACGGGTTTGGTGTAAATAGCCGCACATGCCCCGTGGAGGAGGAGAGGCCTTGGAAAGGATAGGCCTCTGAAAGCAATTTGCAGGCCATGTTCGGTCTCCCCTGCCCCCATCCCTGGCATTTTTTTTGCAGAGGAGAATGGTCGGCTTTTTTTGGGGGAAAGGAAAGCCAGACACCATAAGTCTTTTCAGAATCTTTATTCAAACAGTAAAAAAAGAGCAAAGAGGGCTCAGTAGGCCTCTTACCACCACCCCTGGTGTTATTTTGCAGAGGAGGAGAGTGCTAGGTTTTTTTTGGGGGGGGAAGGAAAGCCAAGGATTTTCAGAATCTTTATCCAAACAGTAAAAAAGAGCAAAGAGGCCTCATTAGGCTTCTAAGCTGTTTTGAGGCCTTATCTGGTCCTGCCCTCACTGTTTTTTTGCACTCACCTGCATTGCTGCCATAGGATTGTTCAATCCAAGCAGTTTTCCAGGCATGGAGAAGCAGTTTTTTGCAGTCTCCTGACCTGCTGCTCCTAATCCCTCCATTAGTACTGTTCAATGAAAAAT
>JANHFO010001152.1:0-17583 GCA_032468095.1 Pareas carinatus | reverse complement strand
TCCCTGTATCTCAGCAAAACAAATCACAAAAGAACAAATATTGTTTTTGCTGGACGTGGCAGACTCTCCACACACAGAGATCTAAGAATGCAAAACCTATTGCTTGTCTCAGTACCAGAGAAATGATCAAAGGAGATTTTTAAAAGATCAAAATATTAATTAAATCTCAAAGAGATGGGGCAACTGAAAAGCATGTTTAAGAAATAATATCTGATGTATGCACTGTTTGCTGAATAATCCAGATGTTCCATTTAAATTGAGCAAAACCTCTGTCTGTTCTGTACCTTTTGAATAAAAGCTTCTATTATAAACTTCTGGAATATGTTTACCTGCTTTTCCATGGAACTTTATTTTTGATTTTAAAAAATGTGTAATTTACAAATAATTCCATCAGCCAAATTTTCTTAAATTTGGATGCTGGGTAGCACTTAGAATGAATGACAACTGATGTGCCTCTGTGGCCCTGACATGAAAAACAAGGAAATGCCACCAGATTCAGATTTGTATTGTTTCATTTGGCCAAACACATGGCATGTTTACATATTTGTTTCAACAGAACATTTAAGCCAAATTCTGATGGAATACTTGATATGTTGTTGTTTGTTCTGGCTCAAAATATTATTTGTGTTGTGCATATCTCTAATCTCAGTTCTGAACTCTGATTCATTTGTTCTGGCTTTAATCCCTAGCTGTCTTTACTTCCCTAGCGTTAAATGCCAGGTCCGGTTCTTAGATCCTATTTCCATTTTGATTAATGTCTTATGCAGCTCTGATACGTGGCTGCAAAGCTACTGAGTCAGTTATCAAGCATATATAGCTACTATAGGATTAGCTATTTTTAGTCTTTTCTTTTACTGTAAGGTTTCCAATGAAATTTATTGTTGTGATATGGTTCATGTTGCTGGAGAGAGAGAGAGAGAGAGAGAGAGAGAGAGAGAGAGAGAGAGAGAGAGAGAGAGAGAGAGATATTCCTGAGTTTCATGTTTTCATGAACACTGAGCAGCTATCAAGAGATTTGGTAAACACTATATCCTTTAGGAAATTTAACTTATAAATTCATAGAATATGGAGTAATAGCTACCAGCTTTGATTGAGTTAAAGGACTAATCTAAAAGCATTTGTCTGTGAACAGCCAAATACTTTAATAACTAAATAAAGTTTTCTCCTGCAATATATCTGATTTTTTAAAAAATTTCAGTTATTGTTCTCAAAGAGCTACAAAGGCCTTTATAATCTTCTCGTAGGTTTTCCAAAAACTTCTGACTGAACAATTTTTGCTCCATTTGATTCCTGTTCCAACTCTTAGAAAAATGTGTTTTGGCTTCTCTGGAAGCTGTTTAGGTACCTCACCTGGGAAGATATCTTTCAGTTCACTTTAAATTTTGCTTTGAGCAGAATTTCAACCGCAGGTTTAGAGAGCCAGAAACTTCAGCCTGAAGGCAACGTGTTTAGCTAAAATGTTCTTGTGTTCATAGTCTTTTAAATAAGTTTATTCCACAAGGTAAATAAATCCTCTAAACTGCTTGGAAATTCCATTCCTCTGCTCTTCCCTACAATGTCTTTCTGGGCAGATTCCCTGTTCCTGCCTTCAGACTGTAGCTATTTATATCGTATGATATTCAAACAGAAAAAGCAACCGATACACTGCAATTGGCAGAAAGCAGCTGTGTGACAAACATTCCTGAATGTTTCAGGTGAAGGTTGCTCTTTAATATCATTTTCATAATGTGATTCTTCCCTCATCTCAAGATAGACGGCTTTTAATGTGGCATATTGGGGGGGGGCAGTTAGGTTAAGGCACATGTACACTTAGTTTGTCTCTGTAATCTGCAAGACATTAACTTTGCTTTGGAGAAGTGTGATTTGTTGTTGTTGTTGTTGTCATTGCATTGTTTTTCAGATCAGACTTTGGCAGAAAGCTTCCAGATTGATGCCAGTCCAAAAACAATATAATAAATTAAAAAGAGAATATAGAGGGAGGGATGAGAGAGGCCAAACAAAGCACATGTGAGACAAAAGGCAGAGAAGGCAAAGCCACCTCATAACTAACACAAAACTAAGAACAACAAACCGATTTACCATAAGCTTTCAAACAAGGACATCTACAGCCTAAGAGGGGGATAATTCACAGAAAAAGGGAGCAAGGAAAAGAGAGAGAGAGGGGGAAGAGGGTGAAAAGCTTCATCTTGCAATCACAGCACCGAGTCCTGGAAGGAGCTCTGGGAAGTGGTCACAGGTGATTGTCATGTGTGATAATTATTATTACTGTACACCTGCTCCTCCGCACTAATTAACTTTGGATATGCAAATCAACCCTATTGCATCATGCCCCTGTTCTCCTCCCCTACAGATAAGAAGATGTTCAGCTGCTGGGTTTAATTAGGATAATGAACGGAAGGCCCACTGTGGCTTGGCAGGGGAGGAAAGGGAGGGGAGCTGAGGCTGACCTTTTCTCCCCAAACGGTGACATTTTCTATAGCTCCAGAGCACTCTGAATCACTCCTGTGGCTGGGATGTTGATAGGAGCGGATTGATGAGGTGTCATTAGAAAAGAGATGCCTCGGCCCCAGTGTTTGCTGGGAGTGTACAGCAAGTGTTCTGACAAGGACACAAGGCTAGCACCGTAAGATGCCAAATGAAGAATCCACAGAATAAGGCTGGACACGATGTGCGGAGTAACAGAACTTTATTTGTAGAAATTAACACACACAAATAAGAGTTTGAACTGAAGGGGTGAACATTGGGCTGAAGTGCCTTATTTAAAGTGCACTTATAATCAGCGCAAATACGCACGGAGCCATCTTTTTTAATAGGTGTCACTATTGGGGTCTCCCAGGGGGTATGATCTGTTGGCACCAAAATGCCTTGGGCTATCAATTTATCCAGTGCTGCATCTAAACGGGGTCTTAGTGCAAATGGAACTCTGCGTGGCTTAATTCTGATCGGGGGCACTAAAGGAATTAAATTAATCAAAAGTGGTTTCCCCGTGTACTTGCCAAGTGTCAGGTCGAAGACATCCTTGAACTCCTCGATTAGATCCGCTCTCCCATGGCTTGTAAGTGGAGTGGATGCCCTTTATTCCCAAACCTAATGCTGCAAACCATCCAAGACCCAATAAACTTGGCAGGGAGCCCCCCACCACAGTCACAGGTAGCTTCCTCGAAAATCCGCGAAAATTCACCGGTACGTCGACAACCCCCATAACAAGTAGCCGGTGTCCCTGGTAGTCACTTATTTTGTGTCTTTGTGGCTTCAAGTCCGACTTTTTAATGTCTGGAAGAGCTTGTTTGAGGGTCATCCATGACAGGATGGAAATGGCCGAACCAGAGGCCATCTCCATTTGGCACTGCTGTCCTCCGATGCACACGATAACTTTGATTTTGTCCCTTGATGACGCACTGCTGCTGTCAATTTTGATTAAGTACGTGTCAGTACGAGAAGGTTGCTTCTTTGCTTTAAAGTTTGATTTGCGCTCGCAAGGATTCTTTTTGAGCCACGACTTAGTGTTTTGAAATTGGCTCGTTGTTTCTATAGGCTCCGCTGCATGGCAAACTTTAGCTATGTGGCCTCATTTGCCACAGCGATTATAAGTAGCATCTCTTAGCTTACAGGCTGCCCGCAGCTGGCACATCTGTGCTTTGGTTCCTTATATGTTTTTTTTTGGTTTGGCAAACAACTGCAGCCTCATTCTCGCTCTCGCTCTGAGTCGATTCCTCACATTTACCAAAGTTAACCCCAACGGCGGCTCATTCTGTTGCAGTGGAGCCCTCCAACCTTTGCAGAATCTCTAAAGCAGATGCCATGGTTTCCACCACCCTCGCTTCATCAAGTGCGATTCGAAGGGTTAAATTGGGGTTAGCCAATAATCGCTGCTTCAATCGTAGGTCTCTCCCCCCAAAAATTATCTGATCCAGCATGCTCTCATTCATGTTAGCAGAATCTGCCTGCGCCGCTATCTTCCTTAGCGCCGTGATGAACTGATTGATTGACTCTCCAGATTTTTGCAATCGGTGTTTAAATTCATACCGTTTGACAAACTTTGATGGTGCCGGGGCATAATGTTCCATAAGTAAGTCCTGCAGGTCAATCCAGGTGATGGCTTGTAGCGTTGTTGGATCTGCCAGCATGCGGGCCGAGTCGAAAACCTCAGGCCCACAGTTGCTGAGAAAAAACGCTTTTTTGCGATCACCTGTAATGTTCGGGATGGCATGCGACATTATAAAAAATTCAAAACGGGCCATGAAATTTTCCCAGTTTTCTCTTGTTGGATCATATGGGGTTAAAGTATGTAAAGTCGCCATCATGCCTTTAGTGTCCCTTGTCCTTATTTGCCGGGAACTCTCAATCTTGTCGCCAAGTGAAGAGTCCACAGAATAAGGCTGGACACAATGTGCGAAGTAACAGAACTTTATTTGTAGAAATTAACACACACAAGTAAGAGTTTGAACTGAAGGGGTGAACATTACCCCTGGTGCTCTTTAAATACCAGCACCATAACCAATTAACCAATAACCATTCTAGTCTCTCCCAGATAGGCTGTCTCCGAGTGGGAGGGGGTATCCTCCACTCATTGCTCCCTCCGGAGCAGACTTTATGGCTCCGGACATAACAACAAATAATTCTCTGGGTTCAGTATAGCCAGCCGTACCAGAGTTTCCTCCAGAAAGGAAAAGAAGACTGTTTTCCAAACTCACCAGAGCTAGAGAGACGGTCCCTGCATTCCATTTGGAGTTATTCCTTGCCTGCCATCCACAGACTACAAGTTCACAACCCTCCTCTTGTCCACAACTATTTGCTGGAGACACAAAGACAAATAACATAGAGAATTTTCTTTCCCATAAGGGTTTATTTGTTCTATCTTTTCCTAGGACAAAGTGGAGGTAGAAGACAGACAAACAGATAGAAAAATTAGTGTGTGTACTGGTCTATTGTTTATTTATTTATTTAGTCAAGCATATATGAGAAAAAACAAGTATAAGTAAGAACATACTATATAAACATATATATGAGTACAAATAAATGGGAACAGTAGGGCAAGGATTGTAGACACACTAGTGCACTTATGTACACCCCCTTTACAGACCTCTTAGAAATGGAGTAAGGTCCACTGTAGATAGTTTAAGGTTAAATTTTGTGGGGGGTTGAGGATATAACAACATCATCAGATAGTATGTTCCAGACATTGACCATTCTGTTACTGAAGTCATATTTTCTGCAATCAAGTCTGGAGCCTTTGAGTTTATATCTGTTGTTAGCTTGTGCATTATTGTGGTTGAAACTGAAGTATTTGTTCATAGGTAGAACATCGTAACAGACAATTTTGTGTACTAAGCTTAGGTCAGACCGTAGGCAGCATAGCTCCAGGCTTTCTAGGTCCAGAATTTCAAACCTGGTGGCATTCTATTGTGGGCTGAGGAATGGAGTACTCTTCTAGTTATTTATACTTGTAGACCTTCCAGACATACTCATTCACACATTCATTTGCACACTCTTATGTAAAAGTGTTTAAAAATATCACACTGAAATTTAAAATGTCTCACTGAACTTTATTTTCTTAAAAAAATAGAAAGGAAGTTTGTATTACACATTGAAATGTGTGGTTCCAACGATAAGTAAGGAGATGGAACCTTAAATACACACAAATGTTATGATTAAAGGGCAGACATTAAAATCCATGAAATGGTTTCCTGTTTGTGAGCGTACATGTGCACAAAGAGCAATATTTTTGCCAATCAATTCAAGCAGAGTAAGTTCCTCCTTTCTCATGCAGCTTTATTCATGTTCCTTTCTCACGCAATTTTAATGATAAGCAAAAGAACAGGCAAAATGGCACTCAAGTGCCTACAGAATGCATTAAAAATGCAAAACTTTACATATAAGTCTTTTATTAAAACTTTCCATAATTGGGTAAAATTATTTCCCCCACTGGGCTAGCTTTCAGTGTGGCATGCAATTAGCTTGCTGTCACAAACATAATTACAGGTTTTGGTTCTGGTTTCCTTCTTTCTTTCTTTTTCCCCCCGTGTCCTTAAAAAGTGGAAATATAGCATTTTTAAACATTAAAAAACCACAAATCTATCCATTTGCATCAATGAAAACCTACCAAAATGAAAAATTAAGCAATTATCAAGCAAAGGGAAAAGCAGTGTATGTTAATTTCACTTATAGATATACAGTATCGCAACAGAGCTTGAAGAAATGTTAGATTTTTTGGTGCATATGATGAAATGTTTGTGCTGAATAAAATAATTAAGCCTGGACAAAATGTCCTAATTCTCTGTCCTTCCCAATCCTACAAATACACTCCCCCCCCCAAAGAAATGTGCTTATTATATTGAAATTCTCATAATCTTCTTTGAATGGTTGGTTATTTCTTTCCTTCCTAGAAGATATCTGTCTTAATAACATAGATCGAAATTTAGAGAAAATCCAACAACACAATCCGAATCTCTCTGGATAAACACTGAGATTTGTTTGTTGGCTTGTTTGCAATTTTAGGAAACTTCGGGATTCCTTCTAAAACTTATAGAAGTTTTGTTTACCATTTAAAGTGAAATTTTCACCGTGACTTTGCCCCTGTTTGCATCATGCAAAACCTCTATGTGGCGTTGCTATAAGGATGATCTTTAAGCTTTATCTAATACAGAACATAGCAGTCAGGTTGGGGCACATAAGTGCTGCTATCACACACCACTCATTTTGCAGTTACTATACTAGATGCCATCAGGCTCCTAGGTCCAATGCAAAGTGCTGGTTCTCATAGACATAGAGCAATCTATTTCACAGCAGAGGCTTGCCTAAAGGACTGCTTTTGTTTGTAATTAACCTGACCAGAGAGAGCAATGCTTAAAATCCTGTCTACATCAAAGGTGAATATTTGGCCAAGATTTATTTAGTGGCTTGCATAAACTACCCCTCGCCAGGTTTGACTGATTCTTTTGTTCATTATTGTTATGAATCATCTGATCAGGTAACTACAAACATAAGACAAATAAATAAATAAACAAATAACCGAACAAGCAATTCTTGCTTTGCTGAACATGACTCCAAATTCAGTTTTAAAAAATATCAAAACCTTGCTATAGGATTATTGCTTTCTGCAGCAATACAGAAAATCTTTGCAGCAAATCAGTCCATTTTTCTGAGGATATTCTTTTTTTATATGTGTGTTCTAAGAAAAAAATAGCAGTCAATACGTCACTCTTCAAAGCTGTTAACCTGATTAGAACATTTCTCTTACTTTTCAATAGGCAAACAGTTGGCATGTCAGATAGTGATCTGATTCACCATAGTTTGCTGAATAAACCACAAATGTCTAGTTACACATCACTCATAAGCTCTAAATTATGCTTTATGGATGACAATGATTGGGTTTGCACAATTTGCAAAACCAGAACAAATAAAGAACAGCCTCTTTTGAGCTTAATATACACCATCAAACAAGTCATTGTGTGGTCAATATCTGGAGATAAAGATATTCTCCATGGCTACTCTGAATTAAGGAGGAGTCCCCCATCATAGCACACCTAAAGAAGTGTTTTATCTTTAACTTCAAAAAGAGATTGTTTTTCACCTGGCAGAAAAAAATGTACAATTGTGTCCTGGTAATTGCTTCCTTGCCACAGGAACAATATCAATCCAGATGTCCATCAGTTGCTGTGCATTAACTGGGGAATTCCTCTGGTGTTGTTTCCCTTTTTTCTCCCAACAAAATTTGTCATCTGACAGGGAATTGTATAGTTTTATAGTTATCAATTGCTCTTCATAATGTGGAATGAGGCTAGTTATACTGTTGGGTTCAGCCGTGCACTCTGATTTTGTTCTAAGGTTTTGTACAGGTCTGTTCAAATGAAGCCTGTCAGTTGTCTTTGGTGAATAGTCAGACTTCTTGGGAATATGGGTTGGCACTACTTCAAAAAAGAAAAGTACTCCTGCGTTCAAAGGAACAAAACCCAGGTTTAGCACTATTCCAGAAGAGTGTTAAATCTATGTTCAAAATTAGCTCAAGCAGCAGTGGACAGATACAGGAAGGATTACGTCATAAAACAGCAAAGTCCTCTCTCTCTCTTCCCAGTGCTATTGTTGGTATTCAAGCTGATCTATGGAGCCAGCCCAAAAATCCAGAAGGTGTAAGAAAGATCTTAGAAAGCACTAGTCTTCTGCTGCCAAAATCAAAATGGCCCTTAAGACAGTGTAAGGATAGCAGGTGTTCCTGCACCAGTCTAAAGACCAATATATTGCAAGCCAATCATTATCTGAATGGCCTTCCCTATCTACAAAGTTGTAAGTCCTTGCACTAAATAAAACTAAGTCACATAATCTGTATAAATTGTGCAAATGAATCTCTAGTAACAAACATAAGGGCTAGAAACTGGAGTTTAATTGAAAACAGGGATTCTGGAAATCCTAAATAATTTGCTTTACATTACCCTATTGTGTGATATTAGCAGAAGAGCAGAAACTACGCCAAAATTATACCATTTCCTGTTATGCTCCTGATAAAATTTTGTGACTATGTGTGAAATCAGAGTAGACAGGAGGTGTGATATGAGCCACCAGCAGTATTAAAAAAAAATATCAACAGATCTTTTCCCTGATGCTCATAGATGCAGGTTAAACACCTGTGTAGACTGGGGTGGTGGTGGTTGGGGAGGTCAGAAGTGGCAATTTGATCGTGGGTAGCAGAGAAATAGCACTTCACCACTTGTCAAGTGATTACTTGCCTCTTCAACTCCTGCAAAGCATGGGAGGGGCATGAGCTTTGCCTTCACCTGCAGATGTTGCTATAGCAAAGACTAAAGTATGAGCAGCAAAGGGAACAGAAATAAACATAGAGATGTGAGAAAGGAAACAATAAAAGAACATGACCAGAGGAACGTAGCTGTTAAACGAGGCTCTTCCCAGGTAAAGGAAGGAAAAGCTGCATAAAACACTGTAATAAAAGCATAAAGTGTAGGAGGACAGGGAGAAATCTTCTCATTACACAATGGCCTTCTCCAACTTATGCAAGTTATTTGGAAGAAACATGAATTCCAGCTATTGATTTCAACCCAAAGTTTATTTCTATCTTCTGGTTCACCATCAGCGGATATGTAATATTGGTCAACCTGCATATTTTCGATAACCAGAAGGGAGAAAGCAGAATTCATGTGATAGTCCATTCCTCCTTGTGCAGCTGGCTTTCAGTAGCACATTCATGTCTTTAAGGGAGAGCCAGAGGAAAGAATGGGAACAGCAAAGCCAGATATCCTAAAGGCATTTGCTTCTACTGTGCATCAGTTTGATTTTCTATCTCTTTGTCTCACATTTAGAGAAAGCCAATTTTTTTCAAGCAAGCGTAACATTTTGTTTATTTTTCTCTCTATTTGTTTAATTGTTCAATATTTTATTACTTTATCTTCCTTGTTTCCTCAATCCCTCCCTTCCTTTCCCTGTATCTTTCTTCATGATCCGTTCTCCCCCAAGAAAACACATCTTTAAAGCTGTACTGTTGTATTATAATTGATATTGCAAGTTCCTCAAAGAATTACTGAAAGAAAAAGCACACATCTGATATAATTATTTAAACTTCCATTCAAAAGAACCCGTCGAATGTCATTTTGCTCATCCCTTGCTATCAGTGCCTTTTCACAAGCATCGTCCTTCTTTACAAGAATACTTTTTTAAAAAAATTATTTCATAGGAAAAGACCAAATAGTTAACTTAAGACAATCCCTATGTGGACACTGAAACTCACATACTGTACATACATCCAAACATATCTAGCTCTCTAGGATTTTACTGCTGACCTTAGAATACTCCCAAATAAGAAAGTAAATAAATTTACAGCACCAAACACGGGGCTGCTGAATTATGGCTCATTAACACAGTCAACATGGTTATTTTGTGATCTTAATAAAGACGATGGGTGGTTATCTCCTAACAAGTAATAATTATCTCCTTTATAAACATTTCTGGTCTAATAAAAGTTAACTTTAATGTTCTTACTTTTCTTGTTTTTGACCTAAGGAAAATAGGAGTAAATATGAGTACACTCAAGTATCTCCTGTGCCGTCTTACACTAAATATGCCTACAACCTAGATCTATGCTGCCAGTTCAAATTATTGACTAATTTATTCCAGTATTATGTACTCTGATTAGAAATGGTGATCTAAAGAAGCATTGGCTAATTTGATGTTCTCCAGTTGTAATACATAATTCTATCTCTTGTGATTCCTAGAGAACATGTTAGCTGCAATTTCTGGCAGTTGTGATGTGATGCGTCCAAAATACAAGTTCGAGATTTCTACTCTAAGGCAGAGACAAGGATTCTTTGGGAGATGGTGTTCCTATTTGGTGTTGTGGAACAAATTTTGTTTGTCCTCACAAAATGGCTGCCATGGGGTAGTCATGGTCACTCACAAAGTGCTCATTTATTACAACTCAAACTGAATAACTAGAAGTCTTTTCCTGAAAAATTACTGGCAAAAGTATTAGCAAATTCAGAATAGATGAAAAAATGAGAACCAGTTTTTCCCTTCGAGAAGTCTGAAGGGATAGAGATATGAACTTCCTAAGATTTTTGATTCAATTATTTAGTAAAACATCCAGAGGAAATAATCAAGCCACCCACAGAAAAAAGTACAAATGAGAAAGTTGAAAACATCCAGATGTTTTTGGCCTGTGGTATGCTAATACAATTCATTTTTTTTTCATGTATGCTGAATTTTGTTGTTCATAAACGTAAGAAAATTAAATTAGGATTTTATTTTCAGATTGTAGGTTGCACATTCAGATTGTAAAACATATCCTCCCAATTTTGTGAAAAATTTACTCAAAAGAAAGCTTTAGTATATGCAGTGGAATTCTTCTTCAGGTAAGTATACCTAAGATTGCAAACTTCAAGTTGATTTTAAAACTCTACATTAACTGATACAATGAAGGGATTCAAAACTCTTTAAGGTCATAGGTACACACATTCCCAAGAAAGGAATCAAGGAATATGCATTTGAGCTTCTCTGAACCAATCAGATCTTTCTGATCACATTGATACAGACTCTACAAAACTTTTTCAAGGAGACAGTATTGAAGAAAGGAGAGAAGGGCTAAAGGAAAGTGCAGAACTGTGCCAAAAGTTCAACATGTAGTAACCATGACTGCCTAAACAAAACAATGTTGTGCCAATGAGATCATTAGGCCATATCCACAGATAATATTATTCTATCTATAGGAGTTGCCAGGACAGATTTCAGTTTGGCAGTAGTCACATAAGAAGAATAAATTAAGCAAGTTTTATCCAACCTCCAACTTCTTGAGGCTTGTGAGAGGTGATTGGTCTACATATTAGCTATTCTCCTACACATTTTGACTAGACTAAAAGATCACATTGTGGTTGTGATTTTGTTCTGGGTTCATATGAGGAACCCAGAACAAAATCAATATACTTCTTGTCTAAACACACTTTCTGGAATTGTATGTGAGGCTAGGTTATTATGCATGTATATATAAAGCACATTACAACAGAATGAAAAAGGCCCTGATTAAAAAAACCTTTCTTGAAAAGTATTGTTGCTGACAGGAATGACCTCTGTGAGTCGGTATGTTTACCCATAATTCATAATTAACAAAGACATTAGAACTGCCACTGGAGGATTCTGGGCTTTATTTCTTTCTAACTGGGCAGTACTAATGTTGGAAGTGCTCCCAATCCAGTGATTTAACATTTCAGGGAATCTCAGCAAGGCAGCAGAAGCCTCCTTATATGGCTCATACTTTGGGGGGTTGGTTTAGTAGAATATGGCTGGGATAATTATTCAGCACTTGTTATTGCTGGAGCTCTGCACCTGATCCCTGAGCCATTAGAACACTTGGCAGGTTATTACAACTATCAAACATCAAGGTCTCTCTCTCTCTCTCTCTCTCTCTCTCTCTCTCTCTCTCTCTCTCTCTCTCTCTCTCTCTCTCTCTCTCTCTCTCTTTCTCTCTCTCTCTCTCTCTCTCTCTCCTGCAACGTTCTCATTTTTATCTCATTTAAATCCTCCATCTACAGAAGGAGAAGTATCACACACATACATACATATAGTCTACTTTGTATATTCTGGCTTATATATTTCTATAATGTGAGAGCAGAGAAGAAACCCAGAGTAGTAATATGCATTCATCCTGCTGATTAGACTCCTATAGACACATACATCTACCTCCATAGATAACACAAATACACATATTCTGATTGTAGCTATCTGGTACAAAACACAATGATGAAACATACATTGTGACATCATAATGAAAACTCTGGATGGTTGTGTGTGGTCTATGTTTTTGTTATTTGCCCCCACCCCCCTTGATTATGTCCTAATTAATCAATAGAGATACAATGCACCTTTCCAGCATGCATACTTTGTTACTCCATTACACAGAGGACAATACAGATTTCTTATGTCACTACTGCTAAAGGGAATGAAAATAATTGTGAAAGCCATGCATTACATGGTTTCCCTACTTAATTTTTCATTCGTTTGTATGTTTATCAAGAATTAAAGTGATTCCACGAGGTTTACAATTCTAGGCACAATAAAAAGGTAAAACAGAAAAAATGTAATACAATGTTAAACATCAAAAATACAATGTAAACACATGGACCAGCAGGCCATACACAGCCTCTTCTCAACAGGGAGAAAGGCACAATATTTCTCCAAATCCTTGTTGACAGAGTCAGATCTATCAAAATGATCGTCCAAAAGTAGATTGGGATCATCTTAATCCCTTGGGAAGGAATTCAGCAGAGAATTACTGGGCCAAAACAAAACAGTGATCCAAAAGACCATAAAAAGGTTAACTTTCAGCTTTAGGTTTCTTGTAGAAACATTATTTTGTCCTTTGATCTGGGCTTCACGTGTCTATTTCTTTGTTTCTTTGTTTATTCATAATTCATTCCATATATTTTCAAAAATCTACCCATATTTGTTTTTGTTTAGATGTTTAGTAGCTACCAAAATGCATCCCCTAACTCTAAAAGGTGAAGAACGCTGCTTTTTTTATCCAATTTTGCAGGAAGGATCAACTGAAAATTCTATATAACTTGCATCCATATAATGGTGAACGATTTTAGCTTTCGGATGTTTTAATATTTCATTCTGTTCTTTCAAACACTACTACAACTCACGACACTCAAATTGTCATCATGATTTGTCTGCTCATAGAAACATTGCTTGTGCCTGAAAGACAACACTACTAGCTTTCTACAGGCAAAATTATTCCCCTCATCTAACTGCATGAACATGAGAGCTGCTAGATTGTTACATTATATGTATATACTTATATATACAGGCATAGGAACCAAAATCAATTTTAACATTGCATTGATTTATATTTTATGAACAGTTAAATAAATGAAAATGGTAGCCAGAGAACAAAAAAGCCCATGAACAAGATTCAAATCAAACACAAAATTAGGCAAATCAAAGAATTTTGACTCAGAATTTCAGAAAATAAAAATTTAAAGCATTCTTGCCTTTTTTGGAAGTGAGTGGCCCTTGAGGAATTTGTAATGAACAATATAAATTTAAGTGATCTGCATTTGCTGAACTAAATGTTTGGTTTGAAACATATTTATTAGAATGTTGTGCTGCAACTCAAAAAACATGACAACATGTATAAATGCATATCTTAGATTAGTATTTTCTTAGAAATGCATATAATGCATGCAAATATATTTAGAAAATGTATTTAAAATAGTTATTTATGCATCAACATAATCCAGTACTGTTTATCCAATAAAGTGCAATAATAATTATTTTATATAATTTTCTGTAATTAATCACATCAAGGAAAAAATAAAAAACAATATGTGACTAAAATAAAACTAGCCATTAGCACTAGCGCTAGCAATGACACTTAGACTTATATATTGCTTCACAGTGCATTACAGCATACTCTGAGGGATTTACGAATGTCAGCATATTGCCCCTAACAGTCTGGATCTTCATTTTTCTTACCGTAGAAGATGGAAGGCCAGTTAGGATCAAACTTCTGTTGGTGGGCAGAGTTAGCCGGCATTGTTGCATTCTACCTGCTGCGCCACTGTGACTCCTATTACATCAATGACTCCAGAACGTGTTTCTGGTTATGACCAAAAAGTCAAGTTGATATTGCAACTGCACAATAAAAAACCAGCCGCCCTTTTACATGCATTTCAGATGCGTTTCAGATTTTAGATTGTGGTATGACACTAATGTTCCAGAATCAATTCCAAAAAGCATTTCAGAAAAAAGGTATTTTCAACTTTCAGAAACCTGTATGGATTTAAAAATAGTAGCATTAGCAATAAATTATATTTATATTCATATTGCATATGTAGTTTATTTTGATAATGTGTCATAAAGTTGTGATTGGCTCTTAGTGACCACCTGGATAGATCTTCTCCAAGATGTTCTGTTCCTAACCTGACTCCTGAGGTCTTTCAATAGTACAGCCGCTATCACTATAATCAAGTTCATCTTGTCCACTGCTGGTTATCCTCTTTTCTTTCCTTCCACCTTTATCAAAATTATGGACTTCTCAAGAAAATTGAATCTTTACACAATGTGTCCAGTATATTACACTTTGAGGTTGGTTATTTGTTATGGGAGAAGTCTGGATTGGTTTGTTCTGTGATGCATTGTTTATTTTCTTGACTATTCTCAAGTTTTCTCCAACATTAAAATTCAAAATCATCAATTCTTTCTAAACTGCTTCTAACTTTTGCTTAAATCTAACTTTTCTTTCTAATGGAGTGTCACAGTGAAAACTATTGTTTACTTGTTCTGGTTTTTTTGTCAGTGTAGACATATCACACAGATCTGAAAATCTTTCCCAAGGCCTTCATTGGTACTCTACAAGTGCCAGTCTGCGTTATATTTCTTGACTGCTGGTTCCTTTGCTATCAATGATTGATCCTAAATGGCAGATATTGTCACTTCAATATCTTCATTGACAAATATAGTTTATACTGTGTGCACATAAGTGCAGAGATTGGGATTATATAAGGTTCAATCAATTTTTTTAAAGTACTCATTATAATTTGGGGTTATATGAAAATCAGATGATATCTACATCACTAATCATAAAATTAGACCACATTCTGCGTGGCTTAGAAGTAGAAACAGACACTAAAGGCATAATTTTAAAAGGTTACATTTATTAAACAAACAGTGTGATGCTATTGAAGAATATCAAAAATGGTTTGCTTATTTTCTAGGTCTGTTGGAGATTATGAAGATTGAGTGGGAAATGTACATAATTTCATTGCTGGGAACATATTACCTCCATATAATCTTTATATGATGCAATATTCTAATATATGTGTTTATATGTATCTATACATATCTATCTATCTATCTATCTATCTATCTATCTATCTATCTATCTATCTATCTATCTATCTATCTATCTATCTATCTATCTATCTATCTATCTGAATTATACAGAGAGAAATATACAAGCATATACTAGTTTCAATATATATGATATATTGAAATAAATATAATTTTCTATCTATTAAATAAAATAATAGTAATGATAAAATGCAGCTGAAATGTTGTTGTGTCCTTTTCCGTGCTTTACTGGGTTAATTTAACCTTGTTGTCATATTCTTAAGCAGAAGCTATTTTCAACTACAACCACCCTAGGGCCATAAATAGAGTGACTTTGAGTTAGTCACTGTGCCCTACTCTACAAGATATTATAAAGTTCTTTAGAGAATGACATGTTTTGTAAAGGGCGGGGGAACCAACCTGAATTCCTTTGGAAAAGGTTGGGTACAAGAGTAATAAATAGTAAATTAATAATTTGAATTTATTTTCAAAAATCCCTCTCACATTTCTACTGCATTATTTTCAGGTAATATTGTATATGCTTCCAAGTAATATTTGCAGTTAGAAATGTATTAAAATCTTGCCATAATGGTGTTAATATGTTGAAGGTGGTAATGAAGATATAAAATATTTGTTCTTTTTCAAACCAAGATTTCATTCTGTTAAAATAACAATGAATCTGTTAAAATAACTAGCCAGTCTTCATTTTCCAGCATTTTCAAATGCAGCTTCCATTCATGTGGTCATTTAGAATATCTAACCAACCAAGATGTTGGTCCTCTTTGGTTTTGAATTACAAATTCTCCAAACAAATCTGCTGGTTTGGAATTCTAATTGTGTATGCAGACCCATGACATCATCTCTTTTGAGAAGACTCTACTGAAAGGGATGGCAGAAAAGTATTGGAAAAGGGTACAAAATGGCACCCATCAAACCACCCTCCTTCTCCTGTTTTCAGATAATTTCCTTGATTCATTACAGCCCTTAGCTTGGCTGGTGCTGCCCTCCCACGCACATATTAATTAGCCTTCAGCCGCCTCTTTGCAGCCTCTGGTTGTAATCGATTCATGACACCTTTCTACCCCCTTGCCCTGTTTGTTCTTCATAATTAAAACTGGGGGAAGCAGATGGAGTGAATAATTATAATCAGAGCCTCTTTTTTATTTTACATTAGAGAAACTCTTTTATACAAAAGAGCCTTATAACGAGGGCAGGTCTCTGCATTTTGTGTCTCATGCATATTTAGTACAATTGGAAGACTATTAAAAATATTTTTCCTGTTGCTACCTCTCTGCACTTCTACACCTAAACACGATCTAGCTTTTCGATTAAAGAAAACATAGAAAATAAAAAAACAGTACTATCCCTCATGTCTTCTTTTTTTCATTTAATATATTTTAGCATGGGCCTGTAACATTCCTGGAGGGTCGCCCTGCTACAATCTCCCTGTGATGTAGTTACTGTAACACATGGAAACTTGCTGGCCTGATTTTGCAAAGTGACACTACTCGGTCTGGATGACTTCCAATTGGCAGCCAACCTCAGCCAAGAAATGCCAATATGGATAATGCAAACAAGGGAGATTTGGGGCACATTTTGATTTCACCATCTGATTTAATTGACAGAATAAATGCACCTGTCATCAGGTAATATTCTTGTGATTCGTTTTGGCTGCTGTGATGAGGTGATATTAAAAGAATGTCAGAGCAGCCTGTCCTAAAACTTCCACAGAGGCAGCTTCAATCTGAGGAAGGTCAGCAAGAATACAATGGTTATAGGGGGGAAAGATCATAATTCACCTACCATGTTTCACTATAGTCTAGCCCAACAAGAACCATAACTGCTTGTGGAAATTAGTGACATTTTTCTGGTTGAAAATTGGAAAATATATTGAAAATATATAAAATATATACAGTAAATATATTTAGTATGTAGGTCTAGGTATGTTCGGGTCTTTTTCCATGTAGGATTGAGAGTATCTTGGCGATGTTTCGGCGATGTCTCACTAGCATGAAGCCAAAAGCACCAGCCTGAAGATGGCAAGTGAGACCTTGCCAAAACGTCACCAAGATACTCTCAACCTAACATGGGAAACAACCCAAACACACCTAGATCTACATACCTGTACCCGTGAAAATCTATGAAAACACACACACACACACACACACACACACACATATTGTGTTAGATGTTTTTTTGTGCTGACATATAATTAAAATCAAGGAAGACTAGTATAGATCTATTTCAAGCTTA
>JANHFO010001148.1:161590-171758 GCA_032468095.1 Pareas carinatus | reverse complement strand
GATGCGCTAGGTCTTATTTTCAGGGGATGTCTTATTTTTCCACCGAGGCCGCCCAGAACTGGAAGTCCGAGGCCTTAATTATCAGGGAGGTCTTATTTTCGGGGGATGCCTTATATTTCAGTGAGAGACAAAAATGTAAGTAGGTCTTATTTTTGGAGGATGTCTTACTTTCTGGGAAACAGGGTAGTAAAGCAGGCTTTATAACTTTCAAAGAAAGCAGATTTATTTGATAAACTAAGTTACAGAGATAGAACTTGCAGTATCTAACTTCCTACTAGGAAGAAAGAGAAGGATGGAATGCCCCATACAAGTGTGGCTTGGAAGGAAGTGACCTGAGAACAGCAATCTTTTAGACAAAAAGCAGGCAGAATAAGAGAGAGAGAGAGAGAGAGAGAGATCGATCATGAACCTTGTCGCTCTATCTGCACACCATCCCATAGGTTATGAGATTCTGAGGGTTCATTGTCACCAGATTCAAAAGTATAACAAATACAGCTATAACATTTGGAAATAAAACATTTCTTCTGTATCAGAGAAACTCTGGAGTAATAAACAATATTGTCTGTATCAGAGAACCCTAGATTTAGAATAATCAGCATTTCAAAACAAAATTACAGTTCCCTTAACATTTCCCTTGGACAGTGCAAGGTTTTGTCAGAGGCCACCCACAGATGTATGGCACAACATTAATCAAAGTCTATACGCCATTTTATTTTCTCATGCTAAACTATTCTGACCTATTTTTAACTGAATAATGTTGTCGGTGTTACTACTGTCATTATTTTCCCATTCTGAGTTTTAAATATAGGCAATGTTAAAAGAAGACGATTGGCTATTTAAAGCACAAAGCATTTCAGTATGAATCCAGATAATGTATATGTACATTAAGATAGGTTTTCTTGGTTGGCTAAACTTAAGGGTCAGACAGCCATGCTGGCACAGTGGTTAGAAAGCAATATGGCAGGCTAATTCTGCCAATTGCCAACAGTCAATTCTCACCAGCTCAAGGTTGTCTCAGGTTCCATCCTTCTGAGGTCAGTAAAATGAGGAGCCACATTGTCGCACAGTTTAATACTGCCATCGCAAACTAATTTTCAAAGAATAACTTTCACTATACCCAGTAGAACGTGTGCTACTTTGTTTTGAATAACTTGTTAAAATTCATACAATAAGTAAGTTTAGAATCAATTAGGTAGACTCTCAAAGACAGTGGTCATTAAGCGAACCCATTTTTCCAAGTGGGCATTTTTTGCCAGAAACCAGCAAACCTCATTGCAAAGTGTAAATGGACATAAATATGAGTCTGTTACCAGGTTCCCAAACTGTAATCACATGATTGCAGGGTGTGAACACAGCCATTGTAATTCTGAAAATGGGTTGTTAGTAGCTCTGGGGAGATCTGTCATTATTTCAAGGAATCATTAAGCTTAACAACCAGTATTCGCTTAAAACCACTACATTTACTTAACAATCATCATATAAAGTGGCTGCAACAACAAATCCAATCATGCAATGCCTTGACTTATGACAACCATGACTTATGACTTAGTTACAGTTGTAAGTTGAGGACTAACTGTAATATCAAAACATTATAGTACTGGGATCAGTGAGAATAATATGAATGTTTAATCAAATCACCTCTCTCTCCCTCTGGGGTTGGCTGATGTATAAGAATCCTCAGATGGATGCTCTTGTAATCCATGTAAATTGACCATTTGAATTTATGTATTAATTTAAGTGGTTCTAATCCACTCTTGTTCAGGATCGTATCATGTGACATCTGACCTAGTGGGGAAATGTCTTCTATTTAAAAAGTATCTTTCTCCTTGAAGCTCCATATTTCTAAGCCTGGACCAATTGTAGCATTTAAATCCCTGCAAATGATTAAACCTTCACTTATGGAATGATGAAATGTATCATCCAGATTGCTCTTGGTTATCCCAATGTTGTCTAAGTAGCACATACATGGTAACACATATTAAGATTTTCCCTTTAGATATTGGAATTTTATCTATATAATAATTTTCAGACTTATAAAAAGTCCTTGACTTACAACAGTTCATTTAGTGATCATTCAAAGTTACATTGGCATTGAAGAAAGTGACTTATGCCTGTTTTTCAAACTTATGACCACTGCAGCATCCCCATGGTCACATGAACAAAGTTCAGATGCTTGCCAACTGATTCATATTTATGACAATTGCCATGTCCCGGGGTCATGTGATCACCTTTTGCGACCTTTTGACAAGCAAAGTCGCCCTGAGTTCTTGGAGAGGGACGGCATACAAATAAGATCAATAAAAGTCAATGGGAAGAACAGATTCACTTTAACAACTGGGTCACTAACTTAACAACTGCAGTGATTCACTTAACAACTCTGGGAAGGAAGGTCATAAAATGGAACAAATGTCACTTAACAAATGTTTTGCTTAGCAAAATTTGGGCTCAATTGAGGTCGCAAGTTGAGGGTTATCTGTAATTTCTTCTATTCTCACATCAAGATGTAATGTGATTGAACTCATTAAGGCCTTTTGCCACACCCCATCCTTTGACCCCCCTAGGCTCATTTATAAAACACATATAGCCAGGTAATGCTGTCATATTATTTTCCCATCAACCAAGTTTTTTTTTAAAAAAATTATGTAAGATTGTGATACTGATTTATTTTTTTATCTAAAGCATTTATATAGCTGCCCATATTGCATTAAACTCTGAATAGCTCACAATCAAAAAAATGAACCTCACACCTATCTACAAAAAGTTACTAAAATCAAAAGTATTAAAATCAAGCATCCATTTGCCATTGGAATACTAGAATTACCTCATTTGCTTGGTATGGTTGACAATATATTTTCAGATATTTACAAATACAATAATACGCAACCGTGAATGTGCTTGTGTGTGTATATTGTTTCTGCTAGCTTTAGATGCTAAGGTCTCCTGGGCTATTGGTTTAGACGAAATATATTCTCACTCACCCCTTTCTGGTACATATATTTCTTTAATTAGCCTGATTTCGATTTCTTCAATTGTTCAGTTCATGTCATTGTGACAATTTCTGAGAAAGATGAGAAAATACTCTTAAAATGCTAGAAACAAAATTGATTGTCTAATATATTATGGAAACATATCTATTATGCTATTTTTTTCATTTATGCATTGATTTATTACATAGTATATTTTATATCCTTGATTATTGACTGAGGATCACTATCTGCTGGCTTCATAATTATGATGCATTTTTTTGGACTGAGATGAATTTATATCTTGATAGCTGCTTGACATCTTGGTTTGTTGACGGTTTCAGGCCATGTTTCCTCTGGTAGATTTGTTGACGTCTCATCAAGTTCAATGACTTTCAAAGCCCCACTATCTTTCCTGTAGACTAGTAAACATCATTTTTAGTATATGATTTATATGCAGTCCTAGAAAAAGTTCACGTATCAGCTAAATCCTTAATATATCAGTTCCTCAGTTTTACACTCTGTAGGCTTGCTCACAGTATCAGTTTTTGTTATTAGTAAGAGTAATATTATCTGGTTTCATATATTGCACCAAATTAGGACCAATTAAACCCAAGGGTAAAATAAGTCAAAATCACACCAAATCTTAAACCAAGGTTTGCAGGTTACAATGGTGAAAGGTTAAGGTTTAAACAACAAAATACTAAAACCAAGTTATGATATTGCTTGGCACAGTGCATAATCCCAACTACTGCACAAACATGAATGAACAAGCATGATCATAATATTCCAGATGGAAATTTCACAGGACCCTCTTAATGCAACTGATATAAAATGCTTTTTGCAGAATCAAATAATACACTCAACTGTTAATCACCAGGGGAACCGATATCCATTAAAATATCTATTTTGATGATTGGCAGCTGAATATATATGAAATGACCTTACTGAAAAGCATCATGTGTCAAGATTTATAAAAGTTCTGACACTTGTCCCTTCATACATGCAAGCTTGATCTAGGCATTAGGTGATAAACTGCCTGCTTGGCTCAATCATTTTGTAGAGTTTTGTTAAATTAATTTTCTATTCAACTAGTTTTGCTACATGATATCCAATATCTCTAGATTATTTGAGTTCTTAACGAACTTAAGTCTCATAATTAACCTCTGGCAGCAGTATTATTGCTGTTTTTATGACAAATACCTATAGATCTTTATTCAGGGAAAAACAGTCTTCCTATGTTCAGGTTGACTTATTCCATATGGTTCCCTTCCAATGTGCTAGATTGCAACTCCTAGAAATCTTGGCTTCATTGAGTGTTGGAGGGAGGGGAGGAATGAAATCAAAGTTGTTTCAATACATTCTAAATCATAGTTCAGCAGATCAGAAACCTTTTAATTCTTTAAATTCATTCACGTCTTTGAGACTCAAATAATAAAATAAAAGGAAAGTAAATATATTAATGTCTTCCCAGTTAAACTATTTTTCTGAAAAGGCTCTGAAATCAGTTTTAAATGTGAAATCATGATAATCTCATTCTTAAAATGGTATGACTATTGATTTTCCAGAAACGTCTAAAAAAATTAGTTGAGCTTAAAAATAATTGGAGACAGAGCTTAATGGATTCAATCAATAACATGCCTATCTCTGCTGCTAAAAGTCCATTTTGGCAAACCACACCATTTCATTTTTAAAAAAATCTGTGATTGATTTCTCTCCTTTTTGTGGTTCATAGAAATGTCAGGAGTCTTGGCTAATAAGCCTCCCTTAAAATATATGCCTGTCCTAAAAGTGCATCAAAAACAAAGTTCTTAAAAGTTGTTGGAGGGTTACTACCAGATCATTTTGCAACTGCCCCAAGACACAAAAACAAAACAAACAACAAAAAATCAAAACAGAGCAAAAACCAGATGTGATGTGCAGCCACTAATATACTGTATATTGGACCCTCAATGACTTGGGACAGGTGCATGATTTCTTGGTGGATATGAGTTCCTAAACTGCTTCAGCCTCAATATCACCCAGTGTCAGATTGAAATTGCAGAATAAACAGCCTTGGTAGGTGTTACTGCCAATTCAGTGGCAGAATCTAGGTCAAAATGAAGGTGCCCAGCTGAAAGGGCAATACAACAGCAAGCCCAACTATTATATAGAGTCCAGCTTCAAAGCAGAGGGTCTTTCATCTCTCAGACTCTCCAATAACAGTAACAACCTCCTCCCCAAGCTCACACCTGAAACCCAGGTAGGCCTATTTTCAAGAGGGACCACCTACCACCCTGAACATGGCTTAATGGATGTAACTGAAAGGGTTATTGAGCAGATTCAATTCTACAATGTGCTTGGTAGGGAATTCTCTTCCCAGTCATCAGTGTTATCAGAAAACTCATGGATTTTCCCTTCCTCTGATAGAATATTCTTTTAAAAAACTCATTCCATCATAGATTGCAGCTCAGTTCAGTTAAAGATAAAGTTTCAATACACAGCCAAGGGTCAACTTCAAACCTGGGGCCAGAAAAGTCAAGATAACAGGCACAGACATGCAATTGAACTTATGTTAACATTGTAGCCATGTACAAACAGATGTACAAATCACCAAGGTTTCAATTGCGCCTGTTGTCCTGAGTTTTCTAATCTTCCCGAGGGAGCCCTGATACAGCCACATTTTCTCTCTTTTTTTCTCTTTCTTCCGTCCTCTTGGAGAACTATTTGTATGCTAGATTATAATACAAGAAACAATAAACACATTCCACCTCTTTGATGTCACTTATCCAAAGTCTGCATCTCAGTTTCACAAACCTGGAGGACAGTGAGAAAAGACCCATTTTTTAAAAACTTTTTGCCACCTAATGTTTTATATGTGCAAAGTTATGTAACATGATCTTGAGAAAGGTATGAGCAAAATGTCTAGGGCAGTGATGGCGAACCTTTTAGAGACCGAATGCCCAAACTGCAACCCAAAAGCCACTTATTTATTGCAAAGTGCCAACACAGCAACACGCACCCCTGTGTGCCATCGGTGACCCCCCCCCACATACGTCTACATCTCTTCTGCCTACATGAGCTCACCACGGGCCTTCCAGTGGTCTACCCCAGCTTCTGTGGCCTACTGTGACCTATAATCCTCTCTAACCTAGCTCCTCTCCTCTCTCACCTTCGCCACAGACTCCACACCACATATGAGCCTCTCTCCTTATCACTGACAGGGGAGGGAGGAAGCGCTCCCATTGAGCTGCTGAGCAGAGAGGCTGGTGATCTCAGAAATATTCTCAGGTGTACGTAGAGAAGGGGAGAGAGCCTTGCATCCCTCTGACTTTCTAGTAAAAGGAATCTGTGCAGGGAGATGGTGTGTGTGTGCCCACAGATAGGGCTCTGAGTGCTGCCTCTGGCACCTGTGCCATAGGTTCGCCTAGAGGGATGTTGCAGAAAAGATTGCACAGGTCAGAGAAAGAGGAAAGAGCAAAAAAGAAATTCAAATCTTGCTTTGATTAAATTTAGCATTAGTAAGACCAAGCAAAATTTGTTTTCATGATTCAGTCATTATGTCTCATTACAGTAGTGAACATTTCTTGTATTCCTTCGCTTACCTGAAAGGGGGGTCAACATATTGCCTGGTCAATAGAAAGTACCTGCAATTGACCTTAACTGTTTCACACACCAAAACCTCTTCTATGGTTTTGTGTGTGTGTGTGTGTGTGTGTGTGTGTGTTTTTGGTGATCTCTCTATTTCTAGCCTGAAGCCTTAACGACTACCCCAAACTAGCTTTCTGACTCCAAGAATGCCTATTCAGAAGCTGGTTTTCCATTCTAAGGCAATCACTACAATGCAATTAAAAAGGATAACATTCTTTGCTGCCATCTGCTGGTGGTCATTAGATCAAGAGATTAAGAAAAAGAGAAAAAAAGTTGACTTGACTTGAGTGTCCAAACCTTACAAGCACCACCCCATTGGTGGTGGCTTTTTCTGCATTTGGTGTCATTCAAACTTCAGTCATGGAAAACCACCACTGATTGTCCTTACATTGCCATGGAGATGAGCTGTATGGACAGCAGCACAACAGAGCACAGCATGACTCCATTTCCTTTATGTGGTTAAGGACATGCTATGGGGGAAGCAATGTATGGATCAAACTTAATTTTCCTCTCTATGGGACAGGAGGAAAGCACGCGCAGGTGCCTGAGTGTCTAAGCCATCACATGATATAGCATGCTATTTTAGCAGACTGTGTGTGTTCTGAAGCTAATAGCGAGACTCGATTTTCTATGCATTAAGTACATTCCAACTCTACCATCTAACCCCACACATCATGGATATCATCTCTGCATCATGATTATGGACTATAATGAATGGAGATTATGTCAAAAATACAAGACAAATTTTATGTCTTCCAAAATTATCTTATTTCCATATTCATATTTGGCGAGCTATCGTTCTCTTTTGTATGAAATGTCTTGCTGCCATTTTTTCCTTGTCTTCCTTTCTTGTTAATATTGATTTAAAATATGGTTTTCCTCAGAGAGGAAAAGACAGAAAAGATTCACAAGCTTCAATTATGCCAATGTAATCCCCATCTTAATATCCACTGTTAATTAGTACTTTTTGTTCTTGCTTGCTATTAGCCACATTCTGTGCTGGAACATGTGGGCGATGTAACTCATTAAAATTTCCAGCTAAAGTGTACTCTTTTTAATAGCTTTGTTTTGAGATACCTCTACCCTTTCTACCTGAGGCCTGTGCTTAAAAAGAGGTAATTCAGCATATCCTTAAATTCTTGGATAACCCAGAAAGGGGGGTGGTGCGGTTGGAAAATCCATGACTATATAGTGCAGTCAGCTCGAATCAAAGGACAGTCCAAATATTCACAGCAGCGGAAGGATTTTAGAATATTTCTGTATCTCTGAAAAAGAACCGAAGACTTCTAGAATATTTCAAGATCAATTGCATAACATTCAGGTGAAGTATGGACAGGTTTCTATTTCTATTGTTCGATGATAAAATCCAAGGTGACATTATGTATATCATGACATTGTTATGCAAATTAGACAAAATTATACAGTATATAATATTCATAGTGGTGTAAAGATGCATATGATGTCACATGCTTCTTTGACACTCCGTCTGGAAGTCCATGACATCTACTGCCATTTAACTTCATCCTAAGAATCTTTGTATGAAATGTCTATTTTGTTTTATATTTTAAAGCCAAACAGACTAGTCCAGTGGAACTTAACCTTTTTGGCACCAGGGACTGGTTCCATGGAAAAAAGTTTTTCCATGGACTGGAGGGGGCGTGGTTTTGTGTTCTGCTTGCTTTCCACAAATGGAACTTGACTTGATTGCTAGCATGCCGTGGACCAGAGCTAGTCCATGGACTGGGGGTTAGGGACCCCTGGTGTAGTCAGCACATACAGCTGAATAAGAGATAAAAACTCTCATTCTATGTTTTCTCCAAATCTGCTTTGGGCTCACCTGGCTGTTTGGGGTTGTATACTTCTGACACTTCAAAGCAACATTAGTTGCAGTCATGTGGTTTTTCACTTAGCAACCATTTTACTTAATGACTAGGTTGCCAACCACAATTATGATTGTAAAACAAGGAGTACCTCTAATGCAGAAAATGCTTAATAATATGAGAAACACTTCACCAGAAGAATAAGGTTTAGGAGCTGTAGTGGCGCAGTGGTTAAAGTGCAGTATTGCATTCTACTTCTGTTAACAGTCGGTCGCCAGTAAGTTCAGCAGTTCGATTCTCACTGGCTCAAGGCTGACTCAGCCTTCCATCCTTCCGAGGTCGGTCAAATGAGGACCCAGATTGTTGGAGTCAAGAGGCTGATTTCTGTAAAACTACTTAAACAGGGCTATAAAGCACTGTGAAGTGGTATGTAAGTCTAACTGGCTATTGCTATTGCTATTGTTTGTTTATGCTAATAAGCTTTCTTATCAAAACCAAAGTTGACATATCTTCCGTTTCCCCAAAAATAAGAACTAACCAGAAAATGAGTCCTAACATGATTTTTCAGGAAGCTCTTCATAGAAGCCCTATCCCCAAAATAAGCCCCAGTTAAGATTCTCAGCCAGAAGGATGTATTTTAGTACCGTATTTGCCCGAAAATAAGACCTAATCAGAAAATAAGACCTAATGCATCTTTTGGAGCAAAAATTAAATTAAGACTCAGTCATTACCAAAGTTGATATATCTACATGCCTTAGCTAGCATCTTTCTTGGGTGTCTTTCTAAATTGTAATTTTCTCATTGCTAGGCATTTGTGTCCCATGCAGGAAGAGATTTCTTCCTCCACCCCAATATTAGAGAAGACCAACCCAAAAGTCAGGGAAGAAGCAACAGAAGCCTCCAAAAGTAAAAGAACAGTGGCTCCGTTTTTCTTCTTCTTTGCTCACCTGAAAGAATGAGCTGCAGGCAACCACCAATCTATGTACGTTTAAGCAATGTTGCACTTGAGCCTCCCAGCTATTGCTGAATCAGAAACAATCCTGGCTTTTCCTGTTCAGCCAAAAGGCACAATAGCAGCAATATCTGAACAGAGGAACCCTAGATCACAAGCAAGAACAAATCGAAACTAATTGACAGGTAGCCTTTAGGATTTACACCTGCCCAGCCCTAGGCCCAGGGTATAATCAGGAGTTTGCCTAATCCAGGTGTGTCAAACTCAAATTTCATTGTGGGTCACTTTGATTGCTACCACAGGCTTTGTGGGTCACCCCCGCCACCCCCTGTGGCCACCGATTTCCTCGCCTGCACCACCCTCTGCACCCCTATGACCACCCACAGCCACCACAGCTCCTCCATGGTCACCACGGGCCTTCCACAGGCCTCCCACAGGCTCCACGGCCCACCTGTAGTCTACCTGAGCTCACCACAGACCTTCCACAGGCCTCCCCTGGTCCCTGAGGCTCACTCATGGCCTACCCATGCCCACGGCATGCCTTTCAGAAGCTTCCCCTGGTGCCTGTGACCTACCCACAGCCTATCTGAGCTCACCGCAGGCCAGATTGACAGACCGCAGTTGGGATGTGGCCCGCGGGCCTCGTGTTTGACATATATGGCCTAATCCATGGGAGTCACATAAAACAAATTAAATAATAAAAGGCAAAGAAATGTAAACTAACAGCTTGTGAAATGTACTAGAAAAGTATAAACGTCCATGTCACCAGCTGCACTAATTTTGTCAGCTACCCCAGAGGCATT
>JANHFO010001148.1:146916-161490 GCA_032468095.1 Pareas carinatus | reverse complement strand
GTCATTTGGCACCCCTGCATCTAGTACCACTGATGTCTTCCGCTCCATGATGTCTGGTAGATTGATTAGTATTTGTCTGTCTGTCTGTATGTGGAAGTCCCACTGTGTGTACATCTTACACACACAGAGGAAGAGAGGAGAGGAGAGGGAGGGAGGGAGGGAGACTATTCCAAATCCTTTCTTTTAGTTGGGGCATATATTGCAGTTATCATCAAACAGAGCAATGATTTTATTTATTCATTTAATCATATGGCTAATACATTTGTTGAAGGTCATCTTATTATGTATATTTCACATAAAAAGAAGATATAATTACCTAAATTTTAAAGGATCATGTTAAAGAATTATTATCTTTAACTTTATGCATGCCATCCATCTCTGGACCGATTTAAATCTAATACAAACTTAACAAGCATTACAAGTCCAAACAGAATTTTATTAGGTTGCATAAAGCTACAATACGGTGAAACAGGAAAGAAATCTAGTAGTTATTGACTTCTACACGTAAACAAGTTAAGCAGTGTTGTTCATATATTCCCCATACAAATGGGAAGATATGTTCAAATTTGAGACTCATTAATCAACAGAGTGGGTTTTTTGAGGGGGGAGGTAATTGTAGTTGTATAATACTCTTAATCAGCAGAACATGTGATAGATTGTTTGTTTCTTTTCATCAGAAGGAAGGCTTAACACATCTATCACAAGATCAAATTACTAATTTAATTTCCCTTCTTTTGCTTCAAGGAATCATCACAAGACACCACTTCTGTTGGCTTTTTTGTTGACTGGGATAACAAATGCATTGGATTTTTGTCTCCTCTTTTACTAGAGAACTAAATGAATTTTTTTCAGATCAAAATCCTATATTTTAGATGGGGCAAAAATCATAGTTATTACAAAACTGAACAATTGTTTTCTTTATTTATTTAATCATATTTAGATGCTGCCCATCTCATAGAAACATGAATATGCGTGGCATACATTAAAACCATTGAAAGTAAAAATTGTAAAAATACTCTAAAATCAAAACCTCAACATTACCATTATTTTTAAAAACTGAAGAGTAGGGAGAGCATATATGTTGCATACAATATACCCGCCCTCATTAAATTTCCAGAAGACCTCTAAGCTTGTTAACATAACCACATTTTAATTTTTTAAAGATAACTTTGCTGTCTGTTCAGATAAATTGATAAATTTGTGTGCTGAGATTTTAACAGCTACTTTGTCCCCGAGATCTCAGCCTATTGTAATATACAGTTAGTCCTTGCTTAACCATTTATGTCTAAATTCCAGCACACAGCCAGCAATTAACTTGAGAAAAGTAAAAAGAAAAGAAAAATGATTACAAAATGTGGAATTAAAACCGAGGGGTCTTTGAAGACAGCGGCTGGGCGGAGTGAGGTACTCCCAGATGTTGGGTCCGATCGTGAAAGAAATCAGACTGGAATCCTCAGTGAATCGTAACAGAGTTATTAACAAAGTAACAACAGGGAATGTAGCCAGCAACAGGCTGGTTAGTCTTACAAACCTTTATAGTATATTGGGCTGGTGCAACAGCCAATCAACAAGGGATCCTGGACAGTCTCCGAACTGTCTGAGCAGTTGGGAGGGGGGGAAACTGCTCCCAACATCTGCTGACCACTTACGTAGGTCGGATAGCCAGGAGCCTCACTTGACCAGCAGACTCCTAGGATCCAGCACCCCTCCCCTCAAAGTTAAAACATTAACACACAAACTGTTGCGAGTAACCAGGTTTTTTTGTTTGCCTTCCGGACCTCCGGGGCTCCAAACTGGCTGGTTCCATGCTCTCACTGGGGGCATCACTTGCCTGACCAGGATCGACCGGCACCAGGGGAACCAGCTCACCGGACTCAGGATCCAGTGGAGTTGAGGGCACACCTGTAGATGCCCAAAGGTGGAAAGGCTCCAATTCGGGATGGTTGTCTTGGCTGTAACCGCCTGGGGAGGAATGGGAATCTAAATTAGCATCCGTGGCTCTTTCTGTGGCAGTTGTATTGCTAGCTTCGCTGTGCAGCTGATCTATATGGCGATGCCAAGAGTGACCATCGTTTAATTTAACCAGATAAGAACACACTCCAAGAATCCTTTCAATCTTGCCTAGCTCCCACTGCTGGCTAGTGGCAAAATTTCTTGCCCACACAGGGTCACCCACACTGAACTGTCTGGGGGCCCGACTAGATGGTCTCAAGACCTCAAGGCCATAAGTTGAGTACAGGCGATCCAAGATTGATTACAGCTTCCTGCCAAACAATAATTCAGCCGGGCTTTCCCCCGTACTCCTACAAGATGTGGTATGCTGCCAGGTCAGAAATGCATCAACCTGCTTTTGCCAATTTCCCAGCCCTAAATGGCTCAATGCCTCTTTTAGTGACCTGACAGCCCTCTCCGCAATTCCATTGGAATTCGGATGATAGGCAGCTGTCACCATGTGCCTAATTCCTCTGGTAGCCATGAATTCCTCAAAATGTTTGGCAATAAACTGTGGGTCATTATCCGTCACCACCACATCTGGCAAGCCATGCATTATAAACAGTTGTTCTAAGTAACATGTTACAGCAGGCGACCTAGTATCTTTCATTAGGTGGACCTCCACCCACCTGGAAAACATAATTGGCGCCTTGCTACCAGAAGGCAGGGTGTGACTTAACACAGCACCCACGCCAAATGGAGAGGCATCACAAGTTAAGGTGATTGGGAGGGAGTTATTATAGCACATCAAAACTAGATCACTTGACAACAATTCCTTTAATTGTTTAAAAGCTTCATTCTCCCTATGACCCCAAACCCAATGGGTGTTTTTAGCCAACAGCTTATGTAAGGGGTCTGCTATTGTGGCTTTTCCTTTAATGAAACTATGATAGAAATTAAGCAATCCCAGGAAGGATTGGAGCTCCATTCTCATTTTGGGCACAGGGGCATTCCTAATGGCACTAACCTTATCCTCTGTAAGGTGAACCCCCACCCCATCTATCTGGTAGCCCAAAAGGTCCACTGAAGGGATCCCTAATAAGCACTTATCTCTGCGCAGTTTTAGACCCTTTTGCCTGAATGCTTCAAAAACTGCCCCCAGCCATGTCTTTAACTGTTCCTGTGAGGTGGCCGTAATTAACACATCGTCAAAGTACGGGAAAACACCAGGGATCTTTTGTAATAGGCGCTTCATAACTCCCTAAAAAATCCCTGGAGCTACACTTATGCCAAATTGTAACCTAGTTATTTTAAATGCCCCCCTATGGGTTGCAAAAGTCTGTGCTTCCACAGCCGGACTGTCCATTGGCAATTGTTGATATGCCTGGGCTAGATCTAATTTGGCAAATATGAACCCTGATCCCAAGGAATGCAGCAAATGCTGCATTACTGGGACGGGGTAGGCGTTTTGCTGCAATGCCTTGTTGATTGTAGATTTATAGTCCGCACAAATGCGGATAGAGCCGTCCTTTTTAACAGGTGTATCAATAGGGGTTTCCCATTTGTCATTCTCAGTTGGCACCAGAATGCCCCGCTTTATCAATTTGTCCAAGGCCGAATCTAATTTGTCCTTAAGCGCAAAGGGAACCCTGCAAGGCTTAAGCCTAATAGGGGCAACCAGGGGGTCTAGAAACAATTGCTTGCCCGTATACTTGCCCAAGTTTTCTGAGAATACATCTTTGTATTCATCTATCAGATCCAACCCCCAAGAGGTCATTGTGGCGTGCACCCCAGTGACTCCCAAACCCAAGGGGTTGAACCATTCTAGCCCCAGGAGGCTGGGCAGTCTTTCTGCAACCACAGTCACTGGTAGTTGGCCATTAAAACAGTTTAATGTTACAGGGAGATTTATCAGTCCTAGCACTGGTAGGCGATTCCCCTGATAATCTCTTATTTGTAACTTCTGCTGCTTCAGCTGGCCCCGCTTAACATCAGACAGATGTTTCTTCAGGGTCACCCAGGAAATAATGGAGATGGTCGATCCTGAATCCACGTCCATACGGCAAGGCTTGCCCTGGACCAACACCGACATGTAGATCTTTTTAGCCAGCTGGCAGGCATTCACTTTCACTTTAATGTGGCAGGCATCCACGGACTCTGTCAGTTTCTTGGCGCTTTCTCCCACCTTGGCATCTCTGCGGGGTCGAAAATGACTTCTATTTGGTGCTGGCACCTGGGGCAGGGACTCGACTGGCTCCAGTGCTCTGCAGACCTTCGTGATGTGGCCCTTTTGCTCACAGCGTCTGCACGTTGCATCTTGGAAATGGCATACAATTCTGGGGTGTTGCCCTCCACAGCTGGGGCACCTCCGCTTTACCTCTGTCGGCTTTCTGTACGTTTGCTTGACTTCAAAACTTTCTTCCTCCAAGTCTCCGATGGTAGCAGCCTTGCCCTGGTGTACTAGGGCATCTGCCTTATCAGCTGCTGCTGTGCCAGCCAACTTCTGCAGCGACTCTGTGGCATTAGATGCTGTCTCAGCCGCTCGACCCTCATCTAAGGCCGCCCTTAAAGTCAAATCTGGGTTTGCCAAGAATCGTCTTTGCAGCCTTAAATCTCTCACCCCGAAGATGAGTTGGTCTAATAAACTGTTGTCCATGTTCCCAAAGGCACAATGGGTGGCTGCTTTCCGTAGGGCTGACACATACTGGTTAATTGATTCTCCTCCACGTTGCATGCGATGCCTGAATTTGTGCCTTTTTATGAATTTTGATGGCACTGGGGCATAGTAAGTGTGGAGAGCCTCTGTTAAATTCTTCCAGGGTATTACATGAAGAGATCGAGGCTCTGCTAAGGTGCGAGCAGTGTCAAACACCTCATGCCCGCAATTACGAAGAAAAATTGCTTTCCTCCGTTCATCAGTCAAGTTTTGAATAGCTTGAGACTGAATGAAAAAATCAAACTGGGACACAAATGTGTCCCAGATTTCTTTCGTTTGGTCGAACGGGGCTGGCGAAGCTAAGGTGGCCATCTGCAGCTGCAGCTGTGATGGTAGCTGTGGATTCAAACTGGTGTCCGGTGTCCTCTTCCTTCACCCCAGTTCGTCACCAGTTGTTGGGTCCAATCGCGAATGAAATCAGGCTGGAATCCTCAGTGAACCCAACAGAGTTATTAACAAAGTAACAACAGGGAATGTAGTCAGCAACAGGCTGGTTATTCTTATAAACCTTTATAGTATATTGGGCTGGTGGAACAGCCAATCCACAAGGGAACATGGACAGTCTCAGAACTGTCCTAGCAGCTGGGAGGGGGGGAAACTGCTCCCAACATCTGCTGACTACTTAAGTAGGTCAGACAGCCAGGAGCCTCGCTTGACCAGCAGACTCCTAGGATCCAGCACCAGACACCTGCTCAGCATCTATCAAACCAGTTATTGTCTAGCAGCACAAAACGATGTGCTACTAGTTTAGATTGCCATGCTAGGCGAAGTTTCCTTGCTTAACCATTTATTCAGCAACCATTTTAAGTGATGGTGCTGAATGTGGAACGTGGACACTAAAGGAAGACATGACTCCAAGCTCCATCAAATTGTAAACCTTTATTGTCTTTGTAACAGATCCCAACTGACAGCTAACTGCTCTAACTGACAGCAATGGCTGCTTGCTGTTTTTAAACTCAGTGGTGATAGCACGCCTTAACCAATCAGTGTTGACCCACGTTTATGAATCCTGGTAAACGTCGGGTATTCTACACTGAACAAAGGGTCTAACAACATGTGTTTGAAATTACGGCTATTGCAGCATCCTCAAAGTCATATGACTGTAATCTGGGTGGTTGGTAACCCGTTCTCACTTATGATAGATTGCTAAGTATCCCTGTGATCATGTGTTCACCATTTGCAATCTTCCCTGCCAGCTTCCCCAGAAAGTCAACAAGGAAGCCATCAGAAAAGATTGCAAACTGTTTCTACCCACTTCCCACTGGTTCCTGGGGTCAGACTGAGAAAGGCCTGTCCCGAAATCCAACAGGATCTTGGCACAAAGTGTTCGCAGCATGGGGTATTTGCAGTCAGCTCTCAGAAATGAGAGGGAGTCCTCTCGTTTCTGAGGACTGGCTGCAAACATTCCATGTGGCAAATGCCCTGTGCCAAAATCCTGTTTGTATTTAGGGATGATCGTTTCTACACACAGAGATGAAGGAAACTCCTATGCTAGACTGGAGAAAAGCAACTTGAATCTTCGTATAATCTGAGTTTTTTTTTTCAGTCCAGTGTCAGAGTTTTCCCCATCTCTGTGTACATAAAGAAAATTCCAGTGCAGCACTGGAGGAAAAAAAAGATCCAAATTTCTTTGCTCTAGCCCAGCACTAGAATTCCCTTCTGCGCTTGGGGGAAAGGGAAAGTCTAGCACTGGGCTGGAGGAAAGGATCTCTCAACATGAAGATCTGATTTCCTTCTCTCAGCCCGGTGCTTGAGTTCCACGCACAGAGGGAAGCTTCCTCCCTCATTCGGCAGGTAGCTCTTTTGCTCTGTCCATTTAACAACCTGCAAAGTTAACTAATGCCTGCAATGAGAGAGCTAAGATTGCAGTAGCGGAGAAAAGTGGTCAGGCCACCACTGACTTAGGTACTACATTGAATTACAACTGAAATTCAGGGATGAATTGTGGTCACAAGTTGAGGGCCATCCTGTCAAATTCTACGCTGATCCTGTCCGCCTAAAGGCTGTGCTTGGAATTTGTCAATGCTAGAAAGGGAGGAGGGAGAAGTAGGGAGGGGTCGATGATGATGTTCACAGAGAGGTTATTTACATTTTCGTCTACCGATAATATGTATTCCTGGAGTAGGTTCATTTCTCTCTACCACTCTACCACTGTTATCTAAACTATGTGAAATTAGTACTTTCAAAACAGTTAAAATGCTTATAAAGTAGAAGCCTATCAAGATATATTTAGAACCAGCTATGCGTTTCATTTGTTTTTGGCTACTTTCCTAAGAAATCAATGAACTTTTGATAATGAATTGTATCAAGAGTTTATTTGAAGAAGAGGAATTTGGG
This sequence comes from Pareas carinatus, assembly GCA_032468095.1. Taxonomy (NCBI): domain Eukaryota; kingdom Metazoa; phylum Chordata; class Lepidosauria; order Squamata; family Pareidae; genus Pareas; species Pareas carinatus. The sequence goes on along the minus strand of JANHFO010001148.1, from coordinate 154,505 downwards.
ACACATGACACACCTGTAATGCATTTAGCTCAATTTGGATTTATATATTTCTGCCAAGTTTCTATTGATGTTAATTTTTTAATTCATAATCTTGATTTAACTTGATTTAATAGACAAGACCAGCCTACTCTTTCTTTGGACCCTGATAAAGTTTTTGGTATATTGCTAATGAAGTTTCTAAAGTTATTTGGGATTTCCAGTAGATAGCATTCTTTGAATTTTTTCTCCTTGTACATTATGTTTGATGATTAATGATGTGTCTTCTCTCTATTTCATTTGATGGTGAGATACATGTCACGGATGCTTTTTTTTCCTTTTCTTGTTAATTTGGCTTTAGTATCCTTGTCTGCTTAATTAGAAATTCTGAAGGTATCATTAGAATTGCAGGAGAGAGGCAAAGCATAAGAGCTGATTTTCTGCTGGTAAGACTTCATGTTTCATAAACAGATCAGAAGTAAGATACTGATTAATCCTATTTCATTAATAAAGCAGTTGGGAATTTTCTCCAGTAATTGTACAAACTGGAATGAATAAGGTTAGATGATATTGGTCACAAAACTTTTTAAATTTTAAGGACTGGGTTTCAGGTTATGTCATGACCTGGGCATTTATTCTCAGTTTGATTAGTAAATATTTTAAATACTAAATTTCAGAATTTAGCTCCTTTTTGGACTCAATTTGAACTTGATCCCCTTTAAAATCCTGATAAGGATTTGTATCACTATGTGGGGAATATTTTTAATATCTGCTTGTAATACTCTAAGACATAAATGGAAAATATTTTGTGGCAGATATAATTTTAACCTATTTACCCATTAAAATTTAATTGGGAAATAATGTTATTTTTTAAAAAATCTAAATCTATTGGAGAGAGGGTTAATTGGGCCTCTCACAGCATACTTAACTTTGGATCCTCTTAACTTTGACAAAGCTAATTTTAAACCTAAGTTTGATTTACTGAGAGGGTTCTTTTCAATATATTTAACTTAAGCAGTTATTATTTACAGTCGTTTATTTGGTCCAGATTTAGTTGCTGGTTCTGAAAGTCTACAGTGGATAAGAATTCCAAAAGAATTAGCTGCAGCTTTTAAGTCAATCATCTTTCTTCGTAGGAAACTGAATGAAGTTGATGAAGGTATTGCTTGACCTTTCTAATAGTGAAGTTGAACATCTTGTTCTTATAAATAAATGTATGTTTGAATTAAATAGCATGAAATTACTTTCCTATGATCTCAAAATGAGGCTAATAGGGGGAAAACATATTGCTTTGTGCTTGAATAGCTACCCCAGAAAATGTTTCAAAATATTTGGTTGCAATCAGTCTGATTTGGAGATTTAATTCAAATGTTGTATTTTGAGATATAACTCAAATTAGCCAATAAGGTTTCTGTGGCCAACATTTGCTTTAGAACATGAGAAGGTGAAATCTAGATTTGATTTGCAGCAATGGGTTGTTGATATAAGTTGTTTGTCAACATTTGGATTCATTTCAAAATTACAAGGAAAAAACAATCCTCCCTCCCTCCATCCCTCCCTCCCTCCCTCCTGTCCTCTGTTATTCCTTCAATGTATCAACTGCCAGTTTGATTTTTCTAATCTAGGTTTATAAGAAGATTGGACAACCATTTGTCGGAAATGGTATAGGGTCTTCTGCTTGAGCAGCAGGTTGGACTCGAAGACCCCCAAGGTCTCTTCCAACTGTGTTATTTTAAAATAGCAAAATATTTTAAAATTTTGTTATTCTGATTTATAAAGATGCTGTTTCATAGCAATAGCAAAAGCACTTTGCTCCATAGTGTTTTACAGCACTATCTGGGCAGTTTACAGAGTCAGTCTATTGCCCTCAACAATCTGGGTCCTCATTTTACTGATCTCTGAAGGATGGAAGGCTGAGTCCTATCAGGATTGAACTCCAGTACTGCATTCTAACCACTGAGACACCAAACAGAAAGAAATTAAGAATATACCTGAGGTAAATGCTATATGTCATTCCATAAATGACATATATCTCAATTTTCAACTGCTTTTCAAAAAAAAACATTTATGATTTTGCCTGGTTATCTCAGCTAGAAAATTTAAATTCACATATTGAAATTTATTCAACAGCAGACATTTTAATAATTATTGTTGAATCAAAAGTGCTAAATAATCCAGGGTTTCTGTGGGGAAATATTTTGTATCATTATGCCAGCATGAATAATGAGTTTGAGATGCAAGATTCAATGTGTTTAAATATATACAAAGCTTTACCATTTATCTCTTATGATACTGCCTTCCCTTTTTAAATAATACAATAACTCTTGCCTGTTGTGAGCTGCAACCTCACAACAGAGCAAACTGGGAAAAGAAAACTACAGGAGAGGATGGTTGGAAAGGTATTTGTGGTAGCATAGCAGAAGCAAGTAAAATATGAGGAAGGTGGTGGAAACTGAGAAGGTAATGAAAGTGACAAAGTCAGAAGGTACCACATATAATGAAAGAGACAAAAGATGGGGGGGGGAAGGGGTGGAAAAGCTGTGAGGGGAAATAGAAGAAAAAATAGCAGGCAAAAACCTGGTGCCTTATGAGTATTTGTGAGCTACCGTTCCACATGAAAGATAAATATTGCCTGTCTTTTCCTACTTTAGGATCTCAGAAAAATATATTTTCTAGGAAGCAAGTATATAATATGGATCATATTTCAAGATTAATAAAAAGAACAAGAATATACTATTTATCAATGTATGTCAACCAGTTGTGTTTTGGTTATTGCTTTTGTTGAAAGAAACAGTCTATCACACTTGTACTTTCTGTACATTATTGACAATAAAGACAAGTTGTGCCACTTTTGTAAGAAAAATATTTATTTATGTATCATTTTCTTATATCTCAGTTGCAAGTTTTCCATATAAGTTATGTAATTAGGATGTGATCCATCATTTGTCTGCTAATATATATTCCCAGAAAGAAACAGAATACAAAATAACTCAAAGAAATGGGAAAAAGCTAAGAGATTTGTGAAGGGATGGATTTCTGTCCTTGCTGGTTTGTTTGTAAAAATCTTTTGCTTTCTTCTTTAATGCAAGTTTCATTATTCTTTACTATTTTGTGATGATTTTGCTGACATGTTATTGCCTCTTATCCTATAGAAGTTTATTTTTAAAATGATAGCCACCTTCAGTTAATGGGAAAAAAGAAATTTATTAATTAATATAGGACAGTTATGTTCTATTTACCAAGGAGTCTGCATTTCGAAAACAATTATCCCATAATGGGTATATAGCACAGGTGATAATTTAACATGGTTGTATTCATTCTACAAATCCACTTTAAAGTTTCATTTTATTATGTATGTATGTATGTGTGTGTGTGTATGTGTGTGTGTGTGTGTATGTATGTATGTATGTATGTATGTATGTATGTATCTTAACTTCTGCTCTCCCTCATCAGGAGCTCATATCTGAAGAAAAGCTATGTTTAGAACAGTTTTAGTTTTTTGGGGGGTCGAGTTGCCCTCAACTAATAAATGCATCAGTAAAAAACTTCATTATCAGGCATTTTGCATCTTCCTACATATGTCAACACGTTCATATATATTACAGCACTGTAGTTCTGTTTTCCAAATCTATTTGTAGAGAAGTTCAAAAGCTATTGGGATGTCAGAAGTAGCTATGTCCTGATTCAGCATCTATCAATAAACAATTGCGAGCTTTTTATCAAAATAAGTTTTTGCCAGGTACTACCAGTATTAAATCAATATATTTTCTTCCCTTCCTGTTCAAAGTGAACTAGGTCTTACAATGGAAGAAGAATCAGGAAAGTAATTGTGACTTTCATGATAAGAGAGGGTAATTCATCTCAAGATCTGATCATACATTTTGTAATTTTTTCATTCATTTTCTAAGTCAGAATTATACAAAGAAATTTGAGAAAATGTAGTTATAATGAAGTCTAATTAGAATGCACATGATGTATGCAATAGCTTTGTCTTTTTTGTCAGAAGCTAATGGAGACAAGAAATAAATTAGTAAAATAAGTACAAAGTAAAATTGAGAACAAAGGTTAAAAATAGTAAATATGTAATTTTCAAAGATAGAGAAATCTGTCAGCTTTGCCCTTTGCTCATTTTCTTTTCTTTTCCCCCAAAATGAATTTATTGGGGCTATATTTCTACAGTAATTAATGACACTGTTAAAAAAACCACATAACAATTCATGATAATTTTATATACTGTACACTTATATGCTGTACAGTTATATGCTTTTTTTAATGTGTATTTTTTCCAGCTAAGCTTTTTTCTTGCAAACATCTGTTCTTTTATGTAATTTTACATACACTTTTAAAAATAGTTTTTGTGTGCATTTGTTCTGTGCCCATTTCAGAAAGATCACAAAATTCTGAAACCAAACCAAACATTTCAATTCACATAACATTTGGAACTCATAGAATTATAGATGTATTGTTGAAACAGTTGGGAAATGGTTGAGAAAATGAACTGGAGGACTGGAAGACTGTAAAGAGGGTAGAAAGCAAACACATGTTAAATGACTTTCCCATCACCTCTTTTCCATTTATGAGTGCCCCATGCTGTGGAAACATTAGAACTGTAATCAAGCATTATATTTGCTTGCAAATCCTTGAAACAACCCAATTAAGACTAACACTAGGTGACTGTAGAATGTAATGTTCATGCCTTCTGTAGAGTCTGAGATTCCCAGGGTACTAATTAATATGAATAGTTATATTAGGCTACATTATATTGTTAAAGAATATTCACCCTCAAATAATGGTATAGGAAAATAACAAAACCAAGCAAACAAAACTACAATGTTGTTAAATAGATCCAACTATTTGATATTTCAGATGGTCTCATTCTCTTTTTACTCATTTGGTTCTTTGTGAAATCTTCCAGAGAAAAAGAACTAGGTGCCCACAGTCCTGTTTCCCAAGTGGTAAAACTTAACAGAATAATGATTGAATTGTTATAGAACACTGCCTTCTCATCAGGCATTCTAAAGAGTTGTTTTTTCTCCTCCCTTTGGTCTCATTCTGTTTTAGATTATTTGCATTTTCAATTGTCCTGCTTTTCAAGATTCACCTGGGAGAAAACAGATATAGCCCTCAGCCCACAATGGAATACCTTATGCCACCAGGCTTGAAATTCTGGACCTAGAAAGCTTAGAGCTATGCCATCTAAGATCTGACCTAAGCTTAGTACACAAAATTCTCTGCTACAATGTTCTACCTATCAATTATTACTTCAGTTTCCACCGCAATAATACACGGGCTAATAACAGATACAAACTCAAAGTGAACCGCTCCAGACTCGATTGCAGAAAATATGACTTTAGTAACAGAGTGGTCAATGCCTGGAAATCATTACCTGACACTGTTGTTACATCCCCAAACCTCAAAATCTTTAACTTTAAACTAGCTACTATGGACCTCACTCCATACCTAAGAGGTCTATAAGGGAGCGTGCATAAGCGCACTAGTGTGCCTACTGTCCCTGTCCGACTGTCTCTATTTATTTGTACTCATTTATTATTATGTATATGTGTGTTCCTATCTATACCGATATGTTTATATAGTATGTTCCTACTTATACTTGTTTTTCTCGTATATGCATGACTAAATAAATGAATACATAAATAAATAAATGCCTATATACATACATACATACATACATACATACAAATATGCATGCATGCATACATACATACATAAATTTGATATTACAGTATTAAAAAAAATTGTGCTAGATGTTTCTTTGGAACAAGCTTCAATGAAGACAATCTTGTTTTAATGTTTTTGTACTGTTCTAGCTGCTCTGCTATTCTTTATTTAAGTTCTTCTTCTTTTAGTTATATTGCTTTGTCCTTTCTGAGAAGGCAGAGGAAAAGGTTCATGGTTTGAAATGAAAACAATTCAATAACTATGCTGTCTTCCTCTACTGCCAACTCATCGTGTTTTGCCTATACACCCTGAACTACTTCTGACAAGGCTTCCATTTCTTTGCTCTTGGTAAATCTTTGCAGTTCTTCCAATTCTGCTTCTGTATATTTTATTTTTTATGAATTGACATTGATCTGCTAGCCTCGGTGCTGAAATTTCTAATTCTGGATGTTTTTCTTTCCAGAACTGGTGCATTCTTTTCAGATATCCTCTTCTTATTCAACTTGATTTGTACTAACCGATCATTATTTCATTGTTTTCAATCTTGATATATTTGCAACAGATAAATAACTTTTCCTACAATAGTCCTGCAGCTGCTGGCTCTGGTGGTTTAGTGAACAGTCCTTAGTCTTGTAGCCCATTTGTTACAAGGAACTCTACCTTTTTTTGACCTGGGTGATAAGGATTCAATATAAGTATCTGTAAATTACATCTTCCCATATTGTTTATGGGAGAAACATTGTCCTCTAAGGAGATCTGTCCAGTACGGTTGAACCTCTGATATAGTTAGGCAAATGGTAGCAAGTTTTAAACAGATTGGGTGTTTTCAGTGCCTATTTTGAAAATGGCATGTTGCAGAACTCTCTGAGGAAAAACACAGTAGAAATATTTATCCATTAAAAAAGAATTGTTAAATCAAAAAACAAACAATAACTATGTATATTTTTATTTAAAATGTTGGCTCATTTTTATCCTTTGTATATCACAGCAAGTGACCCTCATTTTCTCCCAACACCATCAGAAATCAGTTTAAATTATGGTTAGTGAGATTGCTAATGAATTGTGAATGGGTCTGCTAAATGCTGAGGGGCATTTACAATTCTTTACAAACAGACAAACACATAAGAGCATCTCAAGATACTGGACAATGGTTAATGCATCCTTTCCTAAACTTGTGTCTTCCAAGTGTCTTTTTATTTACACCTGTCAATCCCTGTTCTCATCTGTTAGCACTGTTCTGAAAAGTGGTAAAGAGATACAACACATGAAAAGGCATGTAATATTATGACACATGAGAGATCCTTCCAGAGGCAGAAAGTATAAAATCCTCATTTTCATCATCATCCAACACATGTGGAGAGTGTCAATCTGGGAGATAAGAAAGCTAAGTTAACTGTTAAAAGATATGAGAATTTCCTTGTCGCATTACTGGAGTTTAAAGTAAATGTTTCAGTCACACATTGCTACTATGAATTAATCATGAAGAAGTCTAACCTGAAAAGGAAACTGTTGACAGCAATGTGTTGACTGCAAAGGATTTGTCCTGTTCAGAAATAATGAGAGGCAAGGTCAATTTTGAATAGACCCCAGCAAAGAACTATATCCTTTATTGGGATCCTCCTCTGTTGGTAATCCTTGGCTTTTGACTTGCTGGCACAATTCACCCTGGAAAGGGAATAGAAACTGCCAAGGAAGCCATCATATTGTCCCTTTAAATTATTGTAGAAAATCTTAAATTGTGACTTTTAACTACCCTGTTTCCCCAAAAGTAAGACATCCTCTTACTTACAGTTTTGCCTCTCACTGAAATATAAGGCATTCTCAAAAATAAGATCTCCACAATAGTAGGGCCTTGGCCTTCCGGTTCTGGGCAGCCTCGGTGGAAAAATAAGACATCCCCTGAAAATAAGACCTAGCGCATCTTTGGGTGCAAA
>JANHFO010001148.1:123639-135658 GCA_032468095.1 Pareas carinatus | reverse complement strand
CCAGAGCCTAAATTATATTTTTCATTCCACTGTATGAAAATTATTTTATAAAGGCAAAGACATGTACACCGCAACTTCAATTTTTGTTTCTCCCCTTCAATTCATATATTCATTAAAAGAAAATAAAGCATCCATTCTTTCTATTCTCTGAAAGAAGAAACATATACCTGTTGGAAAGTTTTTTGTAAAAAAATTGAACTGAATGAAATTCTCAGCCATCCCTTTTTTGGAATAAGAAATATACATGTATGCATACATACAAACACATACACATACATATACATATACATACATTCAGCTCATTCTGCTTAGGAAACATGTCATTTAGCTTCTAGAAATAGTCTACAGAGAGACATCAAAACATTCATTAATACTGACCTGTGATTTAATAAGGAGATGTAAAGTTATAGATACAATCAGTGCATTTTTTCTTATTGACAGTTCTGATACTTGTATTTTCTTCCTTTTCTGCCCTTAGCTCCAGAATGTTTTCCAGAAGGACATCGTATTCTACAACATGCCTATCGCAGTGTCAATTTTGATTCTCTGGAATTGCAGGAAAAAGCCATTCAGGATATGATTTGTGATCATTCACTTCCACAAGGATGGTACCGCTTCATGATTGAAAACAAGCCTGCAGAAATGCCAACTAGGTGTATAGAAGTAAGTCAGATAAAATGAAATGAAATGAAATGTGCACTCTCAATATGCCTTTCATAAACCCAGATTCTCTCCAGACATTTTTGAGTTTGCAGCCCTACAAAAATATCCATCAACTGCCATAATCTTTAATCTTCTCCCATAATATTTAGGATTTCTGAAGTGACAGACTCAAATATCTGATAGGCACCAAGATGAAGAAGGCGTTTTTAAGTACTTGAGTGGAACCATCTTGCCTCAGATGCATTATTCTATCTTAATTAGCGAGTATGGTACAAGGGAACAATGTATGGTTAGAAACACAAAGGAATTTCCTCAACCAGGGAACAGCTTAATATACTTATACAGATGAAATCAAATGTATATCTTTTATATGCAAACAAATTCACCTCATGCTGTCTAAAGCTCAAAAATTCATCTCACAGGCTGAAATATTATTTATAGTTCAACAATTCTACTGTATTATAGTGCAAGCCCATTGCTGACATGTTTTGAGTCATATGAAATATGTGGTTGGATTAAGTGGCAAGTGTGAAGCAATTCAAGAACCGATTTTTTATTTCTTTTTTTTTCAGGAAGTTTTTAAATAATGTATTATCTGCCCCTGGAAAAGTAGGCAATTCAAAATAGATTGGGCATTTGGTTGATGGAAATTTTTCAGCAGCTCTGATCGGTGATTCAAAGGTTATAGTACCTTTGAGTTTTTACTCCTTTGGTGGATAGTTTCTTGATACAAAATTAATCATATATTACTTTGCTTATTAATTCAAAAGAAATAATAACTTTTCTAATTCAAAGCACCAGCTCCCCTAAAAAAATTTCTTTTAAATCACAACATAAAATAGGATTCAAACTGATATAAAGAAGTTCTGATTTAAATAAAAAATAGCTTATTTAAAAAGCTGTTTTTAATTAAAATCCGTATCAATCTATCTGTCTGTCTGTCTGTCTGTCTGTCTGTCTGTCTGTCTATCATCCATCCATCCATCCATCCATCCATCCATTCATCTATCATCTATCATCTATCATCTATCCACCTATCTTTCATTTTTATGTTCTTAATTCCTTGGTTTTTTTGCGATAATTCTAAAATGTGTAGGTTTGACAGATTGAACTGAATTTTACTCAAAGTGAATTATACTATTTTTTTTAAAAAAATAATTCAATTTATAAAGCCATCTCACAGCAGTGACTCTGGGCACTGTGTAAAGATTGCAAACATCATAACAATGTAATATCATGACACTCCAGTGAAAATATAAATCCTTAAAACAGAAGGCCTCATCACACAACAGAGCTCACTTAACTTCATGGCATACACTTAAAAGTATAAATGACAAACTTTCCTTGATAGGAGCTGAGGAAAAATTGTGTAATGTAGGATGATTTACTGTGAGCATTTGAAATTGTCAATCTGAATTTGAAATAAACTGTTAGCTCTTGTGACTTCAAAATATGTAAACTCTAACATAATGCAATAGCTTCCTTCTAAAATGGATCAAAAAGACCTGATTAACACAATCAATTTGTTGACTGTATGTATATATCCCATGACTAATGAAATTCAATATATAGTTAGCAATTATCCTTATGATTAACAAAGAACATACTTTGCTAGTAAACTGAAGCACTGCTGTTGAGTAAAAGGTATTTTATGTACTTACTAACTGTGATTCCTGTTATGTTCCTTTTCAAAATGATATAAAGGCTACCATGTGATCCAAATGGATTTCCACTTATTTGAATGTTACATATACAAATGTACAGATATATGAACTGTGCTTCACATGATTTCAGATACATCATAAGAACATGTACCATAAGAACAAGCTTGCTTCCTCATCACACATATACAATCTCTACCTGATGCATTCATGATTGTTTGAGGTTTATAAATATTCCATATTCATTTATTTGTCCACTGAAACTTTTTCAGTGACATTAAAGGCAGTGTGAATGCAATCATTGTTTCACTTCTACTATTAGGAATCTTTTTTTCATTCAGAAATACCTTGTGGTGCCATAGCATTAGGTTCTATGTGTTACCGGAAAAAAATGCATATATTTTAGATGCTAATTGCTACTTAACTCAATAAGAGTAAATCCATTAGAGCTGAACCAAATATATGCAGCAGAGTTAATAACATCTCATTTAAATTATATTAATCAAACTACTCCAGATGTGAAATGTGCTGTACTTTTTCAAGCCTTTTTAAGCTTTGCAACCTCATATTTCACTAACATTTACTGGAAAACTAAATGAATGGAACATATTGAAATATACATTAATGAATATGTCATAGGCTCAGGACATGTGGCTGAGATATTGTTCACTTTTCAATTAGTTTAAAAAAAGTATTTAGTATTTGAGGCTCATAGACTGTAACCAACAATGAGGAAAATGCTGAAGAAATTGCTATATCAATTAAATGTGAATGAAAGGTTCACACATGAACCTCTACTTATATTTAATAACATACAATATCTATGCAGACCATAAATAAACCAGTGGCATGATTTCTCCCCATATAACTAAGAATACTCAGTCAGTGAAATCGTTTAAGTCATTTGATTATCTAAATCCTGAATAAATACGATAAAATTGATAATTCAAAATGCAGCAGTATGTTTATCATTTAATTGAAATGGGCAGCTCTCCCATTTTTTTTAAAAAATGATATTTATCCATCAAATAATTGGATATATTAACTATGAGTGATATATACCGATCTCACGGCAGTGCTGCCTAGATTAAGAAATATCAGCAAAATAGGAAAATGAACAGTGAGAAACAAGCTAGACAATGGGATTTCAGATTCTATTAAAAATGTTTTGGCTGAATTATAGCATAATACATGTTAGCTTCTAATCATACAAATACTAGAAACTAATTTATTTTTATTTATGTAATTGATTTGTAAAGCCATCCATCTCGGTTCAAGTGACTCTGAAATATCAACAATCCTGCAGATACAAAAATTAAATGCAAAAATTAAAATTCATAGCTATCAAGAAACTTGTCTTTCCCATCTAAATCTTTAAAATGCTCACTGCTTTATATTGAAGAGGAAGAGGTTAATCTTTTGAGCAGAAATGAGGAAACTACAGCTACAGTCCAATTCAACACATTAGAATAGTCGATCTCCCCTTATTTAGAATATAGTCTAAGTAATGATGAACACTTAAAAATTCCACTGATTTGAATGCAACAGTTGAATATATATTTAAAGAAGCCCTGAAATTCAGTGTGAATTAAATTCTTCATTTGACAGAATCACATCTTTGATTGCCAGAGATATATCTGGTGCATTTTCCTGAAACTTAATCATGAAAACAAAATGATGCCATTAAAAGTGGTTAACTTTTACCAAGTGGGAAATTAAAACCATTTTTTATTCTTTGCTTGCCTTTAAAGTAAAGGATTTGGATTTGGATTTTTAAAAAGAGCTGCATGCAAGGAAAAAAAGCAATTCTCAAAAGCTTAAAACATCTGAGAGAATAATAGCACTAGCACTTAAACTTATATAGAGTTTCACAGTGCTTTACAGCCCTCTCTAAACGGTTTTCAGAGTCAGTATATTGCCCCCAATAATCTGGGTCCTCATTTTACCAATCTTGGAAGGATGGAAGGCTGAGTCAACCATGAGTTGGTCAGGATCAAACTTCTAGCAGTGGGCAGAGTTAGCCTGTAATACTGCATTCTAACCACTGCACCACCATGGGTCCTATAAATAAAGAGGCAAATCAAAAGCCAGAAGATGGCGCAGTGGTTAAAAGCAGCACTGCAGGCCATTTCTGCTGACTGCCATCTGCCATTAGCCATCAAGTTCAGCAGTTCAGTTCTCACTGGCTCAAGGTTGACTAGCCTTCTATCCTTCCTAGGTTGGTAAACTGAGAACCCAGATTGTTGGGGACAATATGCTGACTGTGTAAACCGCTTAGAGAGTGCTGTAAAGCACTGTTACGTAGTAAATACGTACGTACGTACGTACATACGTACATACGTACGTATAAATAAATAAATAAATACATACATACATAAATAAATAAATAAATAAATATCAAGATAAAGGCTAATAATAAGGTTTTTTATGCTGTATTTTGCTGCCATGTTCAGTACTAACATAGGTTTCTAGACTCTCTTCAAAGATAGTACTGACTAGTGTGTTATAGAATCGAAACAAGACTGTATATCATCTGCATACAGGCAATCTTCAACTTATGAACATCCATTTGATGATGATTCAAAGTTACTATGATGCTGAAAACGGTGATTTATGTCTGGTCCTCACACTTATGATCATTGTAGCATCCCTGCAGTCAAATAATCAAAATTCAGGCACTTGGCAATCAGCACATATTTACAACATTCATACGAGATCTTCCCAAGGGGCTTCCAACAAATAAAGTCAATTAGGGAAACTAAATTCACTTAACTACCATGGCAAAATAATAATAATAATAAAGCATGGCTCACTTAAAGGCCCCATTAGTTAATGACAGAGGCAACTAGCTGTACAGTATTCTCTGGGTCAGGGGTATACAATGCTTTTCCTGGCACAAGAAGACTACTCATATGGCAGGCAAGAATCAGATTGGATCGGACCAAGGATTGGAACATTTTTCTCCCTCCTAGATGATTGTACTGCTCAGACATAGGAAATATAAACTTGTAAGAAAATGCATACAGAGAACATGAATCATTTGTTAAATTAAATTACTTATTTTTGCATTCTAAACTGCCTCAAGATCATTTGGCACATAATGCATTATATAAGTGCATTGCGTTAAAACAGACAACAGGAAGGTCACCACATTATTCCCTCTGGAATGGGTTGGGGGATTTTTGAGTGGAGGGATCATCATAGCGGAAGCCTCACTCCAATATGAACAAACGTAAAAAAGGAAAGACATCTTTAAATACCAACAGCACCAAGAGCAAATGGATGAAACGTATTGAGAATGAAATATATTTGATGAAATACTTTTCATGACCTTAAACTCTTCCAGACTAATACTCTGTGAATCTTAAATGACATTCCCAATTTGCCATTTCCCATTAAAATACATATTACTCTATTATCAACTTCAAACAAAAGGTTTGCTTTTCAAACAAGGCTATAACAAGAAATTAATTTACTATGTCAAATTGTTAGGTATTAATTTGTTTTGCCTAACTTGTTATTCTCAGTACTCAGGGAGCCTTTCAATGTGTGTATGAGTAAATTTGTGTGTTTCTTGGCATGCCAAGTAAACTTTACAACTACAGAACTATAATGAAGCAAACATAACTTACAGGAGATCCCAGTCCAACCCTATTGTTGTATACACGAGTCATTTATTATGCTACAGAAGAGTTGCTGTAACTCTTTAAGAACTCTGGCAAAATTGCACAAAAGAAAGATAACTTCTGTTGTTTTTTTCCAAACATTATACAGCACTCAAATTCAGTGGTTTCATTGTAGTCGTGCATTTTACTCATCTACACTTGCAATGATAACTGTTAACTTTAGAAATACTTGATAATCAGTTTTTCAAAGCTGAAAATGAGCCTCTTACATCTGTTTTCATGTGTATATTTTGCATAGAGAAGCATATATATATACCACTTTGTGCTAAAAAATATACTTTTGTTTTTTAATCCATTAGTCAATATTTTTTCAAGTTCATTTCAAACTTCCAATACATCTTTTGAGTAGAAATGGTCACCAAACAACAGAATCTGCCTCCCTAGCATAAGTTTATTATTCAGAGACTGAATGCCTCAAAACTCAGCAATGACTCAAGTGTAACTGATTACAGCAGTAAAATAGACATGATAAAAAATGTGCTGTGAGAATCTCACAGAACATTTTTCTTTGTAAAATAGCTGCATAGATTACAATGAAGTGTCATTCATGAAGACGGGAAACATCACAGAGGCAGGATTCACACATCATAGTAAACTAAGGAGTACTAAATCTTGGTTTGTATATACCCACATTTTCTCCAGGAGATCAAGACAATACACATTTCCCACACACAACAATTGTGTGAAGTAAGCTGGGCTGAAAGAAAGAAGAATGAAACCCAGAGTCACCCAATGTGCTTCTATAGTTGAGGATGGATTTGAACATGGACCTCTCTAATCCTGGTTATACAACTAAATAGTAATTAGCAGGGTTCCAAGAACAGATCAAGCAAAGAAAAACATTTACAATCCAGAATGACTGAGCTAATACGACAAGTTGCATGAAAAACATATCATCTCTTTGTATTGGAAGTACTCTGTATTCTGCAATCAGAGTTGTCTTGTTATTCAGTTGGCCAGCCTTTAACCAAATTCTAGCTATGAAATGTCGTATATATTTGCATTACCACCTTACATAGCCCTATTATTTGATTCCTAGCCTTTTCTTCCAAAAAGTACAAGTTGTTGCAGAAACATTCAGTATATCAGGCAGAATATACAGGAATTTTTAACCACTATCAGTCATAGCCATTTATAGGGAGAATGGTACAATAATAGTAACATGCATTATCTGAGAATTTTTAATCCATTTTTCCCAACCCTTCCTGAGATGTTGCTGCTACCCACAGCAAACAACTGAGAAATCACATTAATCTTATGTAATATTTTATCATTGATTCTGATATTGATATGAAGTTTAATGAATAAAGAACAAAGGGGCTAATCTGGGATCATAAAAATCATGGTTTAGATTATCGTTTTAAATTGCAGAAAATAAGGGTAAATGTATTCTATAAATAATACAGGAAAAGACTAAGAGCAGTAACCATCTGCCATTATGGTAACAAGCTGCAAAGCATTTAAAGTTAATTTAGTATTGTCTCTAGAGTATAGTTCGGATCATTTATGTTATTTTATGTACAGGATTTTTAGTGTTTAATTTAAGTTATATTTGCTCGCTGAAAGAAATAATGCAGTTTTATAATATTGGAAAAATGTTATAGTCAAGGCAACTGTATATTGCACTAGTAAAATGTTGACATGTTAGAGCAACGTGATAAGTGTGCCTTGGTAAGTGTTCCTTTTTGTGGTTTAAAAGTGTTTCTGCATTAAAGGTTTATTCTTCTTGTTTTTTCAGAATATGCATAGAGTTTACTGAAGAGGGAAATGATTCACTGAGAAAAGAGAGAGGGCATGATAGTTGTTGGCTCTTTGCTCTTCTGTAGTTTCTTCATTGTTAACTGACTTAACTGGGGCTCCTTAGCAGAATCCTGTTTTGATGTTGCTAGAGCTATAATACCATAGGTCCAATTTTTGCTTGAACCTAATTGGCAAATGCTGAATCATTGGTCAAACCTGGCAAGGCTATGTCATTTGGAGATCAGCTCCTTCTCTCTTGCCTGCTTCCACAAGAAGCATATTGTTTAAGTGCTCTACTCCTGAATTTTAAATAGTATCTACTTTTCCCCCTACAGATGAACAAATGTGGAACACAAGCACCAATCTGGCTCTCCCTTCAATCAGATTCTCTCCCACGTCCCGGAGAGAGAAAAGCACTGACTGCTTGTGCAACCTGGCAATTCTTTTCTGGAAGCGCCAAAGATTGTTGCCTCTTCCAAATCCCCATCTCAGTTAGACATTGTGGGGAGTTCCTTGTTTATCTCTTGCAACCTACTCAAGGCTGTATGGGCTACTGTGCAGAAGGTGAGTTTCATGAACTCCACATTTATCGTTTATACTGTATTCTATGTATTCCTTTTTGCTACACGTTCAAAGGTCTTGTTATTGCTATGCACACCTTGGTGACCTATCAAGTCAAGCAGTGCTTTCTGTAAGATGCAGACCATGCAAGTAATAAATCAGCAGCTGCCCAAAATGTTTTTTTTTATAGAATAGTTGTTATGACTTTGGCAGATTTCAATCTGCAGTGTGTTACCAAGGAAAAATTTAGTGCCTTTACATTTTGGGCAAAATATTTTGTTTCTGTTGCTTTGTTTTGTTTTGGCTGAAAGTGAAAATAATGTATTTGAACATGTTTGGGTTGTTTTTGTTACTAAATGATGACTAACACTGAAATAGTTATTAGAAATGAACAAGTTCCTTTGAAAGTTGTTCTAAGTGGGATCGAAAGAGAATAGCTTTAGGCTGACTTTTTTTTTTTAATGTACTTTAGTCAGAAATTTCTGCTCCTGCATAGAAAATAAATTCTATTTTGCGGTTAGGAAACAAAAGGAATCACAAATAGTAATTCCTCACTGAGTCTGTTACACCATTTTAAACCATCACTTCTATAGAATAATAGAAATGAGTCTTTCTTAGAAGAATCAGTACAGGATGTGAATTTTGCAGAACAACTTAAATCTCAAGGAATTCACACTAAGAAAATCTGGTTGCGACAGATAGTGTTCCATTCCATACTCAATTATTATCAAAAGCACTATATTGGTAAATCTCTGCTACCTTCCAGATGTGGACAGCTATAGTATAATATTTATAAATGCATTTAGTTTCTTGTCTACCCAGATAAGTCTTTTTCTCCTTGATTGCCCTTTGTGCTTGAAACTGCCTCTCAGAACACTTGAGTGATGCCACTTCTTTTTCAGTTCAGTTTCTCTCCTCGAAAATGCCCTTTTCTGTCTTGATTTTGGCATAATCTCCTGATTTCCATGCCTTCCATAATTCAGTTTAACTTTGAAGCAAAATTATCTCTTACCCTTCTTCTTCTGCATCAGATTTTATATTGTATGAAGGCAAGAAACATTGTTTTCACATTTTTCAAAACACATGGATGGCACAATATTAACATTAATAAGCTCAATACTATTAAACTTCATGTTTATATTTATTTATTCATTTCAGTATTAGAAGCTGATTTTTCAATCTTACCTGAAGTCCCAAAGTGTATTCATAACAAACATGAATATAGGTTATAAGAAAGTGTCACATTAAATACCTCAAGGAAACTTTAAAATTTCCAAGGGAGTAGAGCTAAACAATAATCTAAGTCCAATTTTTAAAATAATTGTACTACATGCATTAAAAAGACCATGGACAGGCCCAATCTCTCTGTTCAAAATTATCAGATAATTGAGATGTTGCTACATAAAATACTTTCCTGTATTTATATTGATATAACGTTTCTTGATATTAAATGATGTAATTTAGATATTTATGGTGAGAACCAAGTCTGAATGATTTATTTATTTATTTATTTATTTAAATTTATATAACACCCTTCTCCTGATGGACTCAGGGCAGTGTACAGCCAGATAAAACAATAAACAAATGGGCCTGGAGACAAAAAAAATAGCACATTTTAAAATAGATAATGAAAAAATGAACATCAGAAAAACTGTCAAAATTATTTTTGAATTTCTTTCTGTTTTGGTATTGGCTTCATTTTTTTCAAATTGTCTTCAGGACAGTTTATTTAATAATATATGGATATGCAAATAATTAAGGAACAGATCACTGAGACCAGACCCATAGAGGCTATGACAATTCGCCACATCCAACTTGCCACAGCCAGGTCACCACGCGACAGCTCAATTTGCCATGGGACAAAAGTTACATAATAACAAAAAATGGTGCAATGGAATCATTAGAGAAAGAATGCAAAAGGAGGAACAAAATGAAATGTGAATAACAAAAATTATTTTTTTATGATTTAAAATAATTACATCAAACTGTTCTGTGGTGAGTAGTCAGTGGTGAGTAGTCAGTGGTGAGTTGGCCGTGGCAAGTTATTCCATTCCATTCTTAATATTTGAAAGATGGATGGGTGAATGAATGGATAGAGATAGATAGATATTTGTAGATGAAAACAAGATTTAAAAAAGATGGATTTTATAAGGAACAGACAGAATTTGATAAGTTGTTATAAACTTCTGATGAGAAATTTATAAAGATGTATAACTTTTTATTAAATTTAAAAACGGAAGATGAAAAAGTTAAAGAAAAAATGATAAAATGGGCAAAGAATTTTGAATATTCTATCAATTTTTAATCAATTTAGATAGATGTTAGATCGATGATCAATCAATAGATCGATGATAGACTGATAGGTTGATAGATATAGATTGATTTTGCAATCATGTATATATTTGCATATAACTAGTTATGTTTTTTTGCAATAAATGTAAAGCTGAAAAGACTTACCTCCCAATCTCCAGAAGAGGAAAGCCATTCTGCTTTTCAGAACCGAAATCCTGAGGCACATATTTCTTACCTGAGAATCCGTGAAAATAGTGAAAGCTATTAGATCAATAAGTCAAAATATGTCCAGTGGAGTATCAGCAAACTCTTAGCATTTGCTTCACCACTTCTCAATGCCATGTTAATTGATTTATTTCCTTCGTTGTTGAAGAATCACAGCTCAACTCTTTTGATCCCCAGAGAACTAAATCTGAAGACATCATTCAAGGTAAATTAATAACATCAACTGCATATATGAGCTATCTTTTATCTGCAGAACCAATGAATGCATTGTTCCATACTCACATTGGGGATCCTTCTCCTTACATATTTGCAAAAGGAACTTTTGGAAATTAGGAGACCATCCAAAGCTCAGATGTAGGGTGAGAATGTAGCTAAGGATTAAATAAACAAACACTGATTTATTGTACTTATTCTTATGCTTACTTGTAGCAAATACTCAGTCTTAGCAGCCAATGTTTAACCAATGCCTCTTCCTTTGTGCATTAAGTCAGAGTGTAGAATTCATCTCTAAGGGCCATTGCAGTATATTGATTGGTGCCCTTGGCTGCCTCTATCTTTTATTTGGTTTGATGTGAATGTTTTTATGATCATTTTAAAATTTGCTGATATGTCACCCAGAGTTGTATTTTAAACAAGCAGCCGTATAAATAAATACTTTAAAAATAAAACAAAGAATGCCAGTAAGAGCAAAACTATGTTTTATATCCTGTCATATAGTTGAATGGACAGAAATTTCTTTAATGGATTGGAGAGGAATAATTTTTCTTTAAAAAAAATCTTCCTCACTGTACATCCCTCCAGATTTGGTTAATGCCACAGTTGAAGGTTTTTCACAGATTATGATTTCTAACTCTTTAATGTTTGGGAATTTAGACCTTGTCAGAACCAAGAGAGCTGTTAAGTACATCCCTGTTCTCTGCTGTTTTTAAATGTAAAGAATTCATGGATATTTCTGAAACCTCAAAATCCTTGAGGCAGAAAAAATACAAAGATTATAGAAAAATGTTCATCTAATTCTGGGCTGTTAAGATTTCACAGTCTTAATTCTTGGGCTAAGATAACTCCAAATATTGTTTTTTTTTTTTTTGTTAGAAAAAGTTTTTATTGGATTATCAAAAAAAAACAAAGAAGTTTTTTTTACATAAATCAAATTTTCCTTTACAAGGCAAGGCTTCTCTTAACAGAAAAAAA
>JANHFO010001148.1:112692-123194 GCA_032468095.1 Pareas carinatus | reverse complement strand
ATTAAATGTGAAAGAACAACTTCGTCATGACACAACTGTGCAGACATTCTCTTATGTGGAGATGGATGGAATTAATTTCAGATTGGGAGATACGGTAAAGCTTTCTTGAACTCAAAAGACAAGGTCAAGAAAGACAATCATTTTGTAGTGGTTTTTTTTTTTTTAGTTCTTATTAAGTCACATATCTTGAGCCTGAATTTGGCCTAAAAGTAAGATATGGTTTTCAAAAAGCAATGTATTTTAATGTAATAGAATTGAGTACATTTTGTTAGTTTTACAACTACAAAGCAATCTAGTCCATTTATTCCCCAATTTTTTGTTGTTGTATCGCAAAACATTACATCTTTTAAAACAGGTAATAAGTAATAATAGATCACATATTGAATTAAAAATAACTCTACTCTCTTGCAGCACTGTAATAAACAAGAAGCAGTTTGATCAACCCCAGCAAAATCCCTAGAGCATAATTCTTTGTATTTAAGTGAAAATAAAACAATAAAAACACTGGATTTCTTTCCATTTCTAGTTGACCATAATTTCAGAGAACCAACTGGATTGTATAAGTGAATGTCCCAAATTTTGCTTTAATTAATTCACATGAATGAGTCAATGATATAACACTTTATTAATTATATAACTTTATCAATAATCCATCAATAATAGAAAAGAACTAAAAAGGTATAAATACCATATACCTACAAATAACAACTGTTCAAAGTGGACCACAGAATATAGTACAAATACAGGGCATTCAGAAAGTATTCAGACCCTTTTCACTTTTGTCAATTTTGTTGCACTGCAGTCTGATTCTACAGTTGTTGGAATTCCGTTTTTTTCTCATTAGTCTACCCTCAGTACCCCATAAAATGAAAACAGGATTTTAGAAATATCTGTAAATTTATTAAAAAGAAATACCTGAAATATCATATTAGCATAACTATCCAGACCCTTCACTCAGTACTTTGTTGAAGTACCTTTGGCAACAATTATAGCCTTGAGTCTTTTTGGGTATGACGTGACAAGTTTTGCACACCTAGATTGGAGGATTTTCTGCCATTCTTCCTTGCAAATCCTCTCAAGCTCAGGTTGGATAGTGACCGTCAGTGGACAGCCATATTTAGATCCTTCAAGAAATGTTCAATAGGGTTCAAGTCAGGGCTCTGGCTGGACCACTCTAGGACATTCACAGAGTAGTCCCTAAGCCACTCCTGTGTTGTGTTGTCTTGCCTGTGTGCTTAGGATCATTCTCATGTTGGAAAGTGAACCTTTGGCCCAGTCTAGGGTCCTGAGTGCTTGGAACAGGTTTTCATTGAAGATATCCCTGTACTTTGCTCCATTTAGCTTTCTCTCAAACCAGTCACTGCTGCTGAAAAGCACCCCCACAGCATGATGCTGCCACCACCATGCTTCACTCTTGGGTTGATATTGGGCAGATGATGAGAAGTGCTGGTTTCCTCCAGACATAATGTTTAGAATTGAGGCCAAATAGTTAAATCTTGGTTGCATCAGAGCAGAGAATGATCTGAGAGTTCTTCAGGTGCTTTTTTGCAAACTCAAAATGGGTTTTCATGTATTTTGTATTGAGGAGAGGCTTCCGTCTAGCCACATCTAGCCATAAAGCCCAGATCAGGGGAGGGCTGCAGTGATGGTTGACTTTCTGGAACTCTGTCCCAACTCCACACAGGATCTTGGGAGCTCAGTCAGGGTGACAATCGGGTTCTTGGTCACCTTTCTTACTAAGGTCCTTCTCCCACAATTGCTCAATTTGACCCGGTGACCAGCTCTTGGAAGTTTATGCCAAACTTCTTCCATTTGAGAATTATGAAGGCCACTGTGCTCTTAGAAATCTTCAGTGCAGCAGAAATTTGATTGTAGCCTTCCCCAGATCTGTGTCTTGTAATAATCCTGTCTGAAGGCAATTCCTTTGACCTCATGGCTTTTGCTCTGCTACAGTATGCACTGTCAGTTGTGATGCCTTCTATAGAGATCTGAGTGCCTTTTCAAATCATGTCCAATCAATTTAATTGACCACAGGTGAACTCCAATCAAGGTGTAGAAACATGTCAGCAATGACCAGGAGAAATGGGAGACACCAGAGCTAAATTTCAAGTGTTGTACCCATGCAATATTTTAGTTCTTTTCTTTTTAATAAATTTACAGACATTTCTAAAATTCTGTTTTACTTTGTCATTAAGGGGTAGATTAATGTGTAAAAAATGAATTTCACCAACTGTAGAATCAGGCTGCAGCTGAACAAATTTGACAAAAGTGAAGGGGATCTGAATACTTGCTGCACACACTGTAGTTCTTTTGTCCCAGATCACTACAGATAAGAAACAAAAGAAACTCCTAAAAGAGAGGAAGATGTGTTCAAAGCCTCATATAATTTTGGTCCTGGTTTCTGCTTGAAATACTAAAATTGGTTTCATACTCCACTGTTTATTTCTTCAGATTTTTCAGTTGGGGGGAAAAACTTGGAAGCTCTGTCTTAGTTCTTAATTGTCCCTTATTCATACTTGAAGACTCATGCCACTTATTTTGTCACTTACAATGTCTAATGAATTAAAAAGACTCAGCAAAGCCCAAATATTTAACTAACATGACATCCAGTTTTCTTAGCAGGGTGGTTCATAAATATATCCATAAATAATCTTACTTATATCCTAATAGACAAAACCTTCTTTCTTCTCTCATTCCCTTTCTACAATTTTGAAATAAAACTTGCATTTTATCAATTTTTTGTAAGGCTTACAAAATATTGCATGCAAAGTGATTTAATGCTATAAAGCAAGATGTACATGTGTACACAAATGAAACGTGAAGGTTTTTTTGCTGCTTTTAATTTCTACCAACTATACTAAAATGAGATTAATATAATATTAGAATTGACAGAATTTTGTGACATCTTATTTGACATTCTTCAGTCGTTAGCAAAGATTAACATCCATCCAAATCAGCCGTTCTATGTTGAGTGCTGCAAATGAAGGCATCCTAAGTCACTAATTGTAACAGTCAATTTTGTCACTACATAACATAGTTTCCAAGTACCTCCATATGTTTCGGCACATTTATTTCACAAAAATTACAAAATTGTAAATCAGATGGTGAGCTTAAGAATTAACATTCTGTTCCCATATGATTGACATGTCTGAACTACTTTTCATTCATTCAAATTTTCATTAATAATATTGTTTACACCCAATATCAAGTATCCATCAAGATATATATCACCAGCCAGAGTCATTGAACTTTTGCTGTCCAAGGAGTTTGAACTTTTATTAGCATTTCTGTAAATAGCTATTACCATTTCCCCATAATGTTTAAAAAAGTCACAACTTCATGCAGTCCTGTTACTTGAGCTCTGTTGACAGCAAAATGCCAGCAAAACTACTGCAGCTTTAATAAATAAATCTGTAATATGCTATTTTCCCCTTGGGTAAATGCTCAAGATAGCCAATTCCATCTGATTTGAAATTGTAGCAATCCCAAGATCTATTTAGATAATATTGACAGAGGTCACTGCATACCTGGAGGGACAACCATCTGTAAATTGCAGCAGGTAGTGTGTGTGCGCGCAGTGGATAATGCTAAGAGACCAGGATGCGACAGAAAAAAACTGGTCATTTTTTTTGCTTTGCACAGCAGTTTGGAAGTTCATGCCATGTAATGCTGTGCATTTTAAAAAAGGCTTATGTAAAATTGCCTTTTAGCTTGTCATTGGCATTGACCATCTTGCTGATGAGTTACAATATTTTCAATTACGATGGCAACTCTTTCCCCAAATCCTGAAAAAAATAACATCTCCTGGTACAAGATTTCACAGTGATTTATCTCTGTAGATAGATTAGAAAGGCAATTACTTGAGATACTTGCCTTATGAAAGTAAAGAGAGAGATTTCCCTTTCCCACCCTTCTAATTCTGCTATTTTTAATTCTGACTGTTAAATGCAATGCAATAATTCCTGATGTATTAAACATTGCTTTCAGAAAGAGTTCTGCTTTTTTAAAATGAATTTTCACAGTGAAATTCTATAACAATGGATGCAGATTGCTTGAATGAAAACAAACCTTGAAACTACCCTCTCTGAATCAAGCATAATTTCCAATTCATATTATTTTGAATTGCTGTAATCATTATAGATAGCTTGTTCTAAAGCTTATTGTGCTAAAAATCCCTCTCCCGCCTCTGATAAACTTTATTGGTTCTTTTCAATAACAGAAATTATCTAACATGGAGTACAATACTATTCTTGTCTCTCCGCCACCCAACACACACACACACACACACACACACACACACACACACACACACACACATCCTTAAGTGTCAGAAGGAGAAGGCAAAAAAAAAATATTGCTATCCAAAATTGTCTGGATGCTTGGAAGAAGATTGTCACCAGTTCCCTAAAGGATGAAAAGATGGTGGCCAACCGAAACCTTGTGTATATGTTGGTTTAGAGTGAGGGGTTTTGTGCCACTCAATATGTGTGGAATAGAAAACCTCGGGATCCTCTCCCTGTTCAGTTATATAAGTCTGGCAGACTACATGTAAAAGGTAGCAATAGCCCCAATATTTATAGGGATTTATAGGCAAGCTTCAATTCGGTGAATTGGCCCCAAATCCTAATTGCAACAATGTTAGTCAGCTTTATCCCGTCTAGTCTCTCACAGCCTTCTGGCAAAACATATGATCTCATACCAATCAGAGATCACATATACATGTTAAGCTGGATCAGGGAGAGATTCAAGCATTGGGACACTCCACAATAGATGGTCAGCCAGCTAATCAGAACCACTGGCTCATGAAAGAGTGGAACCACTTACAGGACTCTATCCAATTCTCAATCTTTGCACACAGCTCAAGGAAGCCATAAATGATGGGTACTGAATGTCCTTGAGATATAATAAAATAGAGGGGCTACACCACCACTCTCTTAGTCCTGCTACAGATAATCTACAAGAATCATTGATTCATGCCAGACCTGAAATTCAACTGAAGGGATGTAGATAACGGATCACAACCAAGAGCCACTAAAGGGTCTTCTTCAAATCCTTCTTAAGAAACTAGGTTAGAAATTCACTGAAAACCATATGGGATGACTGGATTAAGAAATAATATTTAGAGGATAGGACACATCAGCACCAAGCATTCATAATCCTACACCTATGCCCTTTATGGCTCTACATATTGACCAAGGAAGGTAAGGATATAATTTGCAGATGGCTGAGCCTATTCAGCATAGAACTCTGTATATGACAGGCAGAAAATTAGACAAGAACCAGATTCTTATCACTGTCTCCTGTAATTGTCTATGCTCATTTTTCTGTCATATATTCCTCTGTCAGTTGCTACCACAATCCTTCTCATGTATATCTATGAAGAACAACAATAATTAAAGGAATAGAATCCAGGTGTTATAAAGAGAACCTGAAGGAATTAGAAATGTTAGCCTTTCAAGAGAAAAGGGAGAGCAATCCAGGCATTCTATATCAGAATGTCAGAATTAAAATTCAATATCAGAATGCTGGACATGGAAACATGAGAGACAGATTCCAACTTCTAATGTTGCGGGCGGGGGTAACCTTCATTAACAAGCATGGCACATTCTTTGCAGCATGCAGAGGCTGAATATCTATGTGTTATGGATACTTAGTTTAGATTCCTGTCCTGACAGTTGGGCTTAATGGCTTAAACTGCTTTGTCCAATTATTATTCTAACAAATCATGTGAACTTGTCAAATTTATGTACAAGGGATTGCTGCCAAAAAAGCTCCACCATCCTATTAAGAGTGCAATTCTATTTTTTCTATCATGACTGTACAACAAGGCACACATAGAAAAATTAAAACTGCACACATTGCCAAATTCTCAAGCTCCTTTACAAAATAACCCTCCTGATGTCTATAGGTGTGTTTGTTCTCCCCATCCTAGCAGGTGTATTACAGTTCCGTGTCTCAATGATATATTTAGCTTAAATAAACCAAACACTTTTAACACTTTTAAAATTTAGAGTTAAGAAAGATGTTATTATATTGAGATGCTTTAGGGATAAAATACTCAACCACACAGTCAAAGGTGTCTTTATATAGCCTGTGGGGTATTTTTTTTCCATTCCCCCCTTCTTTTGAAATGATAAAAGGAGGGGGGGGGACCTATGGTTGCTTAGTTAAACACTAGGAGCCAATATTTAACTAAAGACAAGAAGTTTGTGAGAAAACATATCCTTGTAATTGTGTGATACACTTTCAAGACTATAGACCAGTGACTAAAATGTAAGCCTATGGAAGAGGAGGAGGAGGAGGAGGACTAGTAGTTCTAAATCTACAAAGAGAAATACAATGCAGTATTTCAGTCTGTGGAACTTCTACAGATATAAATTTCAATTCCCAGAATTTGCCAGACATCTAAGTCTCTTGCTGAGAATTTGTAAAAATTAATTAAAAAAATTTAAAAATGTCAACAGCAAAAGGTAAGAGATGCTAGAGAACTCTACAGAAAGTGTATTACAGGTAGTCCTCCACTTATGACCATTTGTTTAGCCAACACTTAAAATTTCAACAGCCCTGAAAAAGTGACTTATAGTTAATCTGTTGCATTGATAACCATTGTAGCATCTGTGTAGCCACATGATCATAATTTGGGCACTTGGCAACAGACATACATTTACGATAGTTGACCATATGATCACCACTTGTGAGTTTCCCAGTCAGCTTCCAACAAGCAATGTCAAGGCGTAATGTGGCAGAGGAGGTCACAAATGGCAATCATGTGATGCCCCTTTTAACAACCACAATGATTCACTTAATGACCAGAGCAAAAAAGGTTGTAAAATTAGACGCAGTCATGTGATGTCTCACTTAATGACTGCATCACTTAACGATAAATAAGCAAAGAATCAGATTTGGTTTCTAAGGAGCAAGTTTCAGGAACCTCAGATTCTAACAAGGATTCATTACCCGAATAACCAATGGAAAAGAACTGTGGGAAATGTAGTATAAGAGACCTGGAGAAAAACCATGTTGTCTAACCCTCAGTTAGTGATTAACCCAATTCATGTTGGAAGAGGAGAGATATATACTATTCTGATTTCGTTTTACAAAAGAAAAAAAGCCTACAATTAGTGAGTGAACAGATTTTTTTTTTCAAGGAAGGTGTTTTGACTGACTGAGGAGAGAAATTGTGGAGAACAGGTGCTTTGTTGCCTCATGGGAGAGAACACTTGCATTGCTATTATTCAAGCATATATAATTATGCTTGAATACAGCTTCAACTGTATTGATTTATGAGGCAAACATCTTTTAATCAAAGTTTAACTTATGGTATAAGCACATATTTCAAGAAAGAAGGCAGTGCATTTTAGAAAAGACAATGCGTTATTTTATGTACAACATTGATGTTCTGTATTCCTGGGACAATAATGTTAAAAATATATGTGATTGGCTTCTTCCTGCCCAGGACTAAAAAGCCATTTTATATAGATGCTTACCTCAAAGATACTTAAATCTTTGCACTTTCAGTTATAGATTTTTTGCAATTGGTTTACAGCTTTCTTTTTGGCTATCTAATCAAAAACATTTTTATTCAAAAATGTTACATCCAAAGTTTGGACTCAAGTTCAGTAGGTCCTTGATGACTATCAAAATTACTCATTGATCCAAATGCGACATAAATGGACAGTTTATAACAAAAATAATAACAAATATAGTGCTGTTAAGCTCTGGCGATTCTAGACAATTTGGGAGCATTGAAAAATAATACAATCAATCCAGCAATCATAAAATCAGCAGCATAAAACCTATAACAAAACCTGTGTAAAAAAAACCTCATAAACTGTAGCAATCTTAGCTCCAACGGCAAATTGTTCAGAAATAGAGCATATGTGTTGCAGCATCTGCAAAAGGTGCCCCATTGATGACCTAAGAGCATAGGGCAATTATATTGGAATAGATGGTCTTGAAAATGTCAATCCCCCTCTCTTTATTGATTTCACAACATAATCCATTCCCTATATCTGAGCCCCATAACATTGTGACATGATCACCAGTTCTATTTTTCTGAAGGGCGATGCACAGAAGATTGGGAATGTGAGGGTGAGGGAAATATAGCTGATGCTGTATGAAATATTTTTTTTGTTACCATATGCTTAAAATGATAAAACAGTGCTGCAGTTTAAAAAAAATGCTGCACAACTGTTTGTCCAATCTTACGCATATTGGCAGATGTCCTAGTTTTGAAGGTCAAAGACTTCTCCAGCGTTCTGTGCCCTGATAACTGACTTGGCAGCAGCTTTTAACAACTTTAAAAGCCACATACAGATATTTATTTGAACACAATTCACAGTTAGTTTTTAGTACTTGGAGGCCCACCCCTGTGCATTCTCAGTTTGACAGGGAAGGCCCCTGGCTACCTTTTTGTGGAGCAGATCTACAATTGCTAAGGACGAAGAGCAGCAAAATAACTTTTGTAATGTGTAATCTCACAATCGTTTGGTACATTTTTCATCGTTTTTCATAAACGTGTCATTTAAAAGCGAACAAACAAAAAAGGTTTTGAAAAAGTTTGGCTTATTTATTGCAGGTCTTTTGCACTGTCACAGCTTTCCAGTGGGACTCACCTGATCACCACTCTTTCCCTGAAGAAAGCGATGGATTCTATGCTGGAATCAAGGTATGTATGTATGTTTGAATTTATTCATTCATTCATTCAAACATGTATGAGAAAACAAGTATAAGTATAAACTATACTATATAAACATATAGGTATAAATATATGCATAATAAATGAGTATGAATAAATGGGAACAGTAGGACAGGGACGTTAGACCCTTATGCACGCCCCCTTACAGACCTCTTAGAAATGGAGTGAAGGTCCACGGTAAACACTTTAAGGTTAAACTTTTGCGTAACAACAAAACATCTAATTTCATAAACTTCTCTAGAATAGCCTTGATGTAGATTTCTATATTAACCAGATTGTTTCGCATGATGACACACCATAAAATTGGCTTTTGTGATTATGAGAAGGGTGCTTCTAGGTGCTGAAGCAGAAAATGTTTGAATAGATTGCCTGCCATTCTATCAATCATTCTATCAGTCTTTTAAAAACACTAACAGCTGCAGCATTTTAGGTAGGGAGAAATGTATTCTGAAATCCTCCCATGTTCATTCACCTGAGAAGTATGGCACTATAATTCTGTGCAAATAAATAAATTGTTACGGTAATACTTGGCTATAATGACAGAGTCACATTGTGCAATATACATTTTGCCTTTAATATGACCAAATTTATTTGGTCTGCAGTGGCATTAACAGTCAAATCTTTTGAATTTTCTGAAAGACACTATTCTTTTACAAAAATGGGGATCAAATTCTCTTTTATATCAAGGAAGTATTGCATATTGCCTGACTCATGTGTAATCTTTAAACCCCTCTTTTGTGTTCTCCCTCATGAAATGTCATGATGTGGTGGTTAAGGTGCTGGCCTAGAAACCAGGAGATGGTAAATTCTAGCCCATTTTGGGCATGAAAACTGGTTGGGTGATCTTGGATCAATCACTCAATCCAGTTGACCTCATTGGGTGATTGCTGTGGGGAAAATAGAATAATTGCTGTGCTTTATAATTATCTGTTTGACTATACCTTTTGACTGGAGACTTAATAGTGTAATCACAGCTTTGGCTGGTGTGGCATTGTTTATATTGGTAAAACTATTTTCTTCTCCTGATAAGATGTAATAACCTGCTCAAATATCATAGATGGGTAAAATCTTTTGTTTATCCTTTAGTTTCCCCAGATCTGCCTTGAAGATGTTTTGAAGTACAGTTATACTCTACATTTGGGACATGTTTTTCTTAGTCATACTGAGTTTCTTATTCTATTTCCATTTCCAGTTTTCCTTCTACATTTGAATATTGTCAGCAAGTAAAAATTTCTTCTTCACTGTTAAAAAAATTTGTTAGATCAACTCCTTCTCTCCTCCAACACTTCTCTTTAACTTATTAATGAACATTATGTGAGATATACTGTGAGAAAGCAATAAAAATAAATAATAATTTAAAAAGAAAAAAATTCTTCTCATCCATTGGATGGTGAAGAAAGTGAACAAATGCTATCCTTTGAATTTTTCTTGCTTTATTGTCTCAAATAATACTCTGTTTTAAAAACATTTTGGCTTAATAACTTTAAAATGAATATTTATGCCTGTGTCATAAAGGAAAGGTGGGTATTATTATTTTGAATTATAGTTGACCATATTTATTTGCTATGTATCAACAACTTCTTTATCTATATTAACTTCCATATTAAGATCAGAACAAGGCAGCAAATGTTTTAAATGTAGAATGGTAGCACTTAACGCTGTTGTCAACATAACCATCATTCAGAATACATCAGTTATATTTTGCTTTTGTAAATAAGAACAAACTAAGGGATTCGACTTCCTGTTCTGGAGGCAACAGGACGTGAGAGAGCGAGCTCTGCCTCTCACGCCTGAAACCCGCTTC